>OY856409.1:1633139710-1633159710 GCA_963693085.1 Alisma plantago-aquatica
CTATTTCTGATATTATATCTGGCTTAGTAATTTTTCCTATATCTTTAAATATATTAGGAAGCATTATAAAGAAATAATAGATTAATCCATCAGATTGTTCATCATCAGTTATTTGGACAAATTCTTGAATATTTTCGATCTCAGAAAGTTCTTCTTCTATAATTTCCTCGAATTGGTTTTGATTAATCTTCTTAGATCCTCTTTTTGGACATTCATTAGCATAATGTTCTATTTCCTGACATATAAAGCATTTACATTCTTTTGGTTTCTTTTTATTATAATTTTTCTTTCTTCTATAATATTTTTGTTTCAGTTTAGGTTTAAATGCAAACCTTTTCCTTTTCTTGAATTTATATTTGTTTTTTCTATTGTACCTCATTGGTTCTCATTCTATGGTTATTGGATGAGTTAATTGGGAACAACAAAGTCCTTGTTTCACTACTTTATTTGTTTTTCTACTTAGTGTGGCTTCTACACACCATTCTTATAATTTCATTCTTAGAAATTCTATTCGTCCTCATAATCTATCTGCTCTTTGTCCGATATATTGAGGATATAATTGCATCGCTTTAAATCCCCATGGGTCGGGTACCTTGGTATAAAATATGTTTAATAAACTCTTACTGGTAACAATTTCTTTATCTGTTCTATCATATATTTTATAACAATATTCCTGAAATTTACATATATATTCATCAATTCGGCACATATCATAGAGTTTTAAGTTATATAATAAAAAGATAAATCTCTATTTTTCTTTTTCTTTTTCTGTGTCTTTATTTACATTCCATGTTTCACCTAAAAATTCTCTTCTTAATTCATTCTCATAATTATTTACTACTTGGGCTAATGTAGTGGCCGCTCCTTTTACATCTTCTTTATCGTTGTCAGTTAATCCTTTCCACCAATCTGCTACGATTCCTTGGAAGGTTAAATGACAAAATCTTGATGTTGTTTCTACATCATAGCTTTGTGATGTTATTGATAAATATGTGGATTTTTCCCATCTTGTTATGGCTTCGTCTATATTTCTTACACAATTTAAATTTTAATAAATTATGTTAGCACTAATATATTCTTGATTCATATAATCAACTGGGGTTTCTATAGCAATATTACTTGGTCTTCTATCTGATGCCCAGTTTATTCCCTTGTATCTATTTCTGTAAGTAGGTTTTCTCCTAAAACTAGGATTTGACTGGTATGTAGTAGTTCTTGATTGTTCTGGTATCTCATCTTGTTCGCTAGGGATTGTTGTTGGCATGGTAACCTGACTTCCAGAACTTTCTTCCTGTAGTAGTTTCATGTTTACTGTTCTAACTTTTTCCTTTAATCTCACTATTTCTTGACTTAGACTGTCTAATTCTTCTGCTTCGGCTTCTAAGTATCTATTTTCTAATTGTTCAATTTTAAAGTCGCCTGTTTCTTCTATCTGAAGAGGACATAGACTTATTTCGTTTCCACTTGTTTGGAATAGGTTTATTTTTTATAAACATTCGTTATTTTGTTTTTCATACAAATATTCCATTGTTCTTTGTAATTCTACTATCATTTCTTGGATCTTCTGAAAGTTCTTCGAATGGTTTTCATGAACCTGTACTTCTAATTTCTTATACATATTATTCAATATTAACTTCAAATTCCAAATCTAAAGCTTTGTATATGTTATTATCTAAATCTTCTAACTTGTTAAATTCGTTCCTCAAAATTTTATCTTTGTATTTTGAATCGTTACATGGCTCTGATACCACTTCGCTGTTGCAGAAAATTTTGATTCTGTTATCATGCTTTGAAAACATACTCGAACTGCCCTTATGGGTGTTGTATGCTTTCTCAGCTTTATCATTTTGTCTATAATTATTACATTTTTTAGACTGGATTCTTAATATCTTCTCCTTTATACTACGAATTTTTCACATAATTAAATTCATAGTGTAAGAAACTAGCATCCAGAAAGAAGACGATAATACTCTGAGTATCATAGATAGCAAGATAATCTGTATACCTGTGTTGCCCACCTTGCTTCCTCTTATCTTCAACGCCAGTCGATCTTCTCTTAATGATTTCTAAGAGAAGTACTCCTTAGACTTCGACGTTCCAGATCTCAGACTCCTCATCATCCTATAGCCTTCATGTCCCCGTGTCCTTATGCACTTCTTTGCTTGGTCAGACTTCTAGACGATGGCCTCCGGGATGGAATAAGGGAGAGATAACTCTCGACCGATGAAGATAGAAAGAACTGGGAGTGTAAAGGGTTGCACACTATCTTTCCTACTCTATGATAGTACAAGGATTATGATCTTCAAGCTGGAGCTTGCTTCCTACACTTATGGAATTAACACGCAAGAATCATCTCAAGAACTCGAAATGGAATCTGCAATAGAATTAGGGAATCGAGACTCTGCTCTTTTATTGCAAGACTTAATGTACATACATATCTACTCTTGGTACTCTCTCCAACTACGAGTGTCCCTCCCTACTAGTCTTCGAGAGCTTATATAGACTCTCTCTTTGTTACATTGATGCTTCTTTTTTTTTTCTTTACATGGTTGCCGCACAACTGTCCGGTGGCAAGCGTTCTACTTTTTGAAATCTTTCTCCAACGCACATCTGTCTGGTGGAGAGCTCTTTGTCGTCTTTTCTTCTTGTGAGTGTCTTCTTACGTCATTGATGATGTGTTCTCTTCTAGCATGCTTTTATCAGCTCATGCTGCTGCGGCTATCTCTTTCCATTTTATCTTGACATGCGGGGCATATTTTTCCTTCATGTCTTCTGAGTTGGCAAAATATCTGTTGACATCTGTTGCTTGATCTGATTTGTCCGATTTCTATTCGTTTTAGAAACCTCTCTAAATTGATTTTTGTGGATGTATTAGCTCTTCTTGTATTGGATAGAATAATTGTGTTATCTGAAGCTTTATGAAGCCAACTTCGATTTTCATTAATTAATTTTTCTAATACTTAGAAAAGGACTTTTAATCCTAATGCCCTTCTTGTTTCAACAAATTCCTTGTTAACCTTGTTCTCTTCAAATTCTTTTCTGTAATCTGCGTCAATTTCTTTGACGTATTCTGGGGAAGATACCCCAATTTGAATGCAGTGTATTGGACTGAATTTCTTTAGTTTTTCCCAGTCCTCCGATGCTGAGAAAATCTTGATATAAATGTCACTAGTAGATTTTACTAGTGGACTATTGTTTTTAAATTCTCTAACTGCTCTGGCAATATCTTGGGGCAGTCCTTGTATTTCCCCAAGGTCTTGGCTTAAATATATTAAATTTGCTGCTCTGATTCTGAAACAATCTCTGATGATTCTTGGATCAGCTCCTTTATCAAAGTTAATCCTGGGATATATTCCCATTTGATCTGGAACACATGTTTCTGTTATTTTGAGATTGTAAACAATCTCTAATAAAGTTCTATATTCATTTTCATTTTTTGTTAAGAACTCTGTGAGATTCAATTGCAGGTCATAATCATGCTCACTCTGAGATACCCTGAATTTAAATATTCTTTCGGGCATCAATTTGATATTATCCGTTGTATTGCGGGGTTCTTTCTCCGAAGAGATTGCATTTTCCGCGGTTAAGAGGGAACTATTTTCTGAAGAAATAGCAGTTTGAAAACTGCTTCTTTCCACTTGTCTATTTTCTTTCTCCGAGGAGATAGTATTCTCAGCTGTAAAGCTGGTCTTAGTAGTTTTAAAGCTACTTTCTTTTGCCATCAGGCTGGTATTTTCAGTATTTTTTCTGACAGAATCAGAAATCTGGAGGGATATGTCTATCGGCCTTTTACTTGTCATTTTATCTGTCCTTGTTGTTTCTGATCCTTTTTGTTGAATATCCCTTCTGAAGCAGTTGAAATCTGCAATTATTCCTGCAATGTCTTGTTTACTTTCTTCTATGTTATCAATAATTTTATCTTGCTTTTGGATCATCTCTACCAATTCTACGTAATTTTCTTGTAACAAATTATAATTTCGTTGCAGTCGAGCTTCCAATTCTGCAAGTTTTTTGTCAACCTGCTCCATTGTATTCTCTTGATAAAAAATCTGCAAGAACGTTAGTTTCTCCTTTAATAATTTCTATATCAAAAATATATTCTGCAAATAATATTTTCCATCTACTTAGTCTTTTATATTTTGGCGTGGATGGTAAATTATTTTTAATAAAAGCTTTTACCTGGGTATTATCAACTCTTACTAGGAATTTTTTAGGTAATAAAAAATAGGAAATTTTTTTAATTCCTTTTTTAATGCTAATAATTCCTTTTCGTTTGAGTGATATCTTTTTTCTGTATCTGTAAATGTTCCAGATGTATATCTGCATATTTTTTCCTTTTGTTCGTCTTTCTTTTTTAAGACTGCTCCCCAAAATTCTTCTGAGGCGTCAGTTTCTATTATTAAGTCGTCGTTTTCTAAAGGAAGATCTAATCTTGGTAGATTTTACATTTTTCTTTTATAAATCTAACATGATTTATGAGTTCCTCTGTCATAAGAAATATAGTATTTTTCTTTAATAGTTTCTATAAGGGATTCCTTAATTTTTCCAAATTTTCTATGAATTGTTCAGCGTAATTTAAACATCCTAAAAATCTTTGTAATTGTTTTTTATCTTCTATTTTATCCGGAAACATAATAATTTTTTCTACAATATGTTCTTGTAGTTCTATTCCGCTTGAGTCCAACATTAGTCCTAAGAATTAATAGACATTTTAATAGCCAGTAAAAATGAGGAAGAACATTCTAAACATTTACAAATATTTTTCCTTCTTTGCCAAAAAGCCGGGATAGTATTATCTAAAAAGAAAACAGAAATTTGTAAATCCAGAATAGAATTCTTAGGACTAAAGTTGGACTCAAGCGGAATAGAACTACAAGAACATATTGTAGAAAAAAATGTTATGTTTCCCAATAAAATAGAAGATAAAAAACAATTACAAAGATTTTTAGGATGTTTAAATTATGCTAAACAATTCATAGAAAATTTGGCAAAATTAAGGAATCCCTTATAGAAACTATTAAAGAAAAATACTATTTTTCTTATGATAGAGGAACTCATAAATCATGTTAGATTTATAAAAGAAAAATGTAAAAATCTACCAAGATTAGATCTTCCTTTAGAAAACGACGACTTAATAATAGAAATCGACGCCTCAGAAGAATTTTGGGGAGCAGTCTTAAAAAAGAAAGACGAACAAAAGGAAAAAATATGCAGATATACATCTGGAACATTTACAGATACAGAAAAAAGATATCACTCAAACGAAAAGGAATTATTATCATTAAAAAAGAGAATTAAAAAATTTTCCTATTTTTTATTACCTAAAAAATTCCTAGTAAGAGTTGATAATACCCAGGTAAAAGCTTTTATTAAAAATAATTTAGCATCCACGCCAAAATATACAAGACTAAGTGGATTGCAAACATTCTTTGCAGAATATATTTTTGATATAGAAATTATTAAAGGAGAAACTAACATTCTTGCATATTTTTTATCAAGAGAATACAATGGAGCAGGTTGACAAAAAACTTGCAGAATTGGAAGCTCGACTGCAACGAAATTGTAATTTGTTACAATAAAATTACGTAGAATTGGTAGAGATGATCCAAAAGCAAGATAAAATTATTGATAACATAGAAGAAAGTAAACAAGACATTGCAGGAATAATTGCAGATTTAGACTGCTTCAGAAGGGAGATTCCACAAAAAGGATCAGAAACAACAAGGACGGATAAAATGACAGGTAAAAGGCGGATAGACATATCCCTCCAGATTTCTGATTCTGTCAGAAAAAATACTGAAAATACCAGCCTGATGGCAAAAGAAAGCAGCTTTAAAATTGCTAAGACCAGCTTTACAGCTGAGAATACTATCTCCTCGGAGAAAGAAAATAGCCAAGTGACAAGAAGTAGTTTTCAAACTGCTATTTCTTCAAAAAATGGTTCCCGCTTAACTGCGGAAAATGCAATCTCTTTGGAGAAAGAACCCCGCAATACAGCAGATAATATCAAATTGATGCCCGAAAGAATATTTAAATTCAGGGTATCTCAGAGTGAGCAGGATTTATGACCTGCAATTGAACCTCACGGAGTTCTTAAAAAAAATGAAAATGAATATAGAACTTTATTAGAGATTGTTTACAATCTCAAAACAACAAAAATATGTGTTCCAGATCATACGGGAATATATCCCAGGATTAACTTTGACAAAGGAGCTGATCCAAGAATCATCAGCGACTGTTTCAGAATCGGAGCAACAAATTTAATATATTTAAGCCAAGATCTTGGGGAAATACAAGGACTGCCCTAAGATATTGCCAGATCAGTTAGAGAATTTAAAAACAATAGTCCACTAATAAAATCTACTAGTGACATTTATATCAAGATTTTCTCAGCATCGGATGACTGGGAAAAACTAAAGAAATTCAGTCCAATACACTGCATTCAAATTGGGGTATCTTCCCCAGAATACGTCAAAGAAACTGACGCAGATTACAGAAAAGTATTTGAAGAGAACAAGGTTAATAAGAAATTTGTTGAAACAAGAAGGGCATTAGGATTAAAAGTCCTTTGCCAAGTATTGGAAAAATTAATTAATGAAAATTGAAGTTGGCTTCATAAAGCTTCAGATAACACAATTATTCTATCTAATACAAGAAGAGCTAATACATCCACAAAAATCAATTTAGAGAGGTTTCTAAAAAGAATAGAAACCAGACATATCAGATCAAGCAACAGATGTCAACAGATATTTTGCCAACTCAGAAGACATGAAGGAAAAATATGGCCCGCATGGCAAGATAAAATGGAAAGAGATAGCCACAGCAGCACGAGCCGATAAAAGCATTCTAGAAGAGAACACGTCATCAATGAAGTAAGAAGACACTCGCAAGAAGAAAAGATGACAAAGAGCTCTCCACCGGACAGATGTGCGTTGGAGAAAGATTTCAAAAAGTAGAACGCTTGCCACCGGACAGGTGTGCGGCAACCATGTAAAGAAAAAAGAAAGAAGCATCAATGTAACGAAGAGAGAGTCTATATAAGCTCTCGAAGACTAGTAGGGAGGGGCACTCGTAGTTGGAGAGAGTCCCAAGAGTAGATATGTATGTACATTAAGTCTTGCAATAAAAGAGCAGAGTCTCGATTCCTTAATTCTATTGCAGATTCCATTTCGAGTTCTTGAGATGATTCTTGCGTGTTAATTCCATAAGTGTAGGAAGCAAGCTCCAGCTTGAAGATCATAATCCTTGTACTATCATAGAGTAGGAAAGATAGTGTGTAACCCGTTACACCCCCTGTTCTTTCTATCTTCATCGGTCGAGAGTTATCTCTCCCTTATTCCATCCCGGAGGCCATCGTCTAGAAGTCCGGCCAAGCAAAGAAGTGCATAAGGACACATGGACATGAAGGCTATAGGATGATGAGGAGTCTAAGATCCGGAACGTCGAAGTCTAAGGAGTACTTCTCTTAGAAATCATTAAGAGAAGATCGACTGGCGTTGAAGATAAGAGGAAGCAAGGTGGGAAACACAGGTATACAAATTGTCTTGCTATCTATGATACACAGAGTATTATCGTCTTCTTTCTGGATGCTAGTTTCTTACACTATGAATTTAATTATGCAAAAAATGTGTAGTATAAAGGAGAAGATATTAAGAATCCAGTCTAAAAAATGTAATAATTATAGACAAAATGATAAAGCTGAGAAAGCATATAACACCCATAAGGGCAGTTCGAGTATGTTTTCAAAGCATGATAACAGAATCAAAAATTTTTGCACTAGCAAAGTGGTATCAGAGCCATGTAACGATTCAAAATACAAAGATAAAATTTTGAGGAACGAATTTAACAAGTTAGAAGATTTAGATAATAACATATACGAAGCTTTAGATCTAGAATTTGAAGTTAATATTGAATAATATGTATAAGAAATTAGAAGTACAGGTTCATGAAAACCATTCGAAGAACTTTCAGAAGATCCAAGAAATGATAGTAGAATTACAAAGGACAATGGAATATTTGTATGAAAAACAAAATAATGAATGTTTATCAAAAATAAGCCTATTCCAAACAAGTGGAAACGAAATAAGTCCATGTCCTCTTCAGATAGAAGAAACAGACGACTTTAAAATCGAACAATTAGAAAATAGATACTTAGAAACCGAAGCAAAAGAATTAGACAGTCTAAGTCACGAAATAGTGAGATTAACGGAAAAAGTCAGAACAGTAAACATGAAACCACTACAGGAAGAAAGTTTTGGAAGTCAGGTTACCATGCCAACAACAATCCCTAGCAGACAAGATGAGATACCAGAACAATCAAGAACTAGATACCAGTCAAATCCTAGTTTTGGGAGAAAACCTACTGACAGAAATAGATACGAGGGAATAAACTGGGCATCAGATAGAAGACCAAGTAATATTTCTATAGAAACCCCAGTTGATTATATGAATCAAGAATATATTAGTGCTAACGGAATTTATTTAAATTTAAATTGTGTAAGAAATATAGACGAAGCCATAACAAGATGGGCAAAAGCCACATATTTATCAATAACATCACAAAGCTATGATGTAGAAACAACATCAAGATTTTGTCATTTAACCTTCCAAGGAATCGTAGCAGATTGGTGGAAAGGATTAACTGACAACGATAAAGAAGCAGTAAAAGGAGCGGCCACTACATTAGCCCAAGTAGTAAATAATTATGAGAATGAATTAAGAAGAGAATTTTTAGGTGAAACGTGGAATGTAAATAAAGACACAGTGTAACATACTGAATCTTGAACCCTACCCTAGAACTTTGATCTTTTGGGTTTGACCAAACAAGGTTGAGGTTAGAGTGATCCTAATAATATAATGCATGAATAATGTGATATAAAATGTCATATAATTCATTTGGTGATAATAAAATGATAAATAACTTAATTTCATGCATAATATGATTAATGGGCCTCTAATGGGCCATATGACTAAACCCATGTAAGAAAGCTTCAAAATAAAGAATAGACTTCAAATTCGTAATCAACATATTAAAATAAGCATACATGTCAATTTTCATTTAATTTGGACAACCTTGAAATAATATGGTAAGTTAGGAGAGAGAAATCACCTAAAAGGTGTAATTAATAAATAAATATAATAATTGACTCCAAAAGGGGAAAATAATGTTAGATTCATAATCTACATAATAAATATAGCCTTTGGGTGAATTTTCATCCAATTTGGAGAAAGTTTGCTTAAAAGGTAAAATCAGGAGAGAGAAAATATGTAGAACCTTCAAAATATTAATTAAATACTCAAACAACTCTAATATGTAAAATTGATGGCAAATTCGTGTCCAACACATTAAATATGACTTGTGTGTCAAGTTTCATAAAATTTGGATAATCTTAATATCATTAATGAAGGAGGAAAGAGAAAATATGATTTGATTTACTTAACACATTAAAAAGTTTCCAAAATGCAAAACTAAGTGTATAATCAGAATCTACATGCCTTTATTGGCCTCTGTGCAAAATTTTATTTAATTTGGTTAATGTTTGAAACCCCAAATCAAGAAAGAGAGAATAAGGAAATAATGCATTCACACTTTGATTTAATCGTATTCGATTTTGATTTATATGTGTCACACCTGCTTTCTTGTTTTATTTTTTCTCGAGTCCAATCCTGACCCTTGGATTTAGATCCAGCGGCAGCTGGATTCTCTTCTTCCTTTTCCTTTTCCTTTTCCGTTTTCACACGCAGCGAGAGGGGCTTCTCTCCCCGATTTTCTTCTCTGATTCCTCTCTTCCCTCTTCACCTTCCTTCCTGGTTTCTTTGCCTTCACCATATTCTCTCTCCTCTGCACCTAATGACCCTATATAGTCTTGGGCAGCGGGCATCATTGCCCAAATTCTGTGGTGCCGCTCGGTTCCCCTGTTCTTCCCTTTTCTCCTCTGTTTTCTTTCCCCTTTCGACCTTCTCCCCCTCCCTAGACCATCAGACCCCCAGGAAATCAGTCCCTCACCTTCCCCGCGCCAGCAGGAAGCTTTTCTTGGTGTTGGTTGTGCCTTCCCTAGCCCCGAACTGTTGGTCCGGTGTCCGTTTGCCGCTGTCGGTGAGGTGTTCTTCGTCACCGAGCATCTGGTTTCCATGACCCTGGCTAGGTCTTCAAATCATCAACTCGGCATCCTTCAGGGATCTTTGGAGCGTTGTCAATACCAAATTCCACCGATGGTACTCCTCTAAAGTTTTCCCCTTTTCTTTCACAGGTTTTGGGATTCATACGCCATGTCGAGATCCTCGTAGTCTACCTTTGTGTTTTCTCCTTCATCGACTCCGGCGCGGGCTCCTGAACTAACCTTGACTAATTCTGGGTTGGTTCTATCCTTAATTCGTGAAGTTCGTTCATGGTTTGTATCTGCGTCGGCAGCAAGCATCGTTGTTTCTCTATGAGCGAAGGAGATGCCCGAAGTGTTTTACTATGCTACCCTTGTTCTGATTTTTGTTTTGTTTTTTTCATCAAGGGCATTTTGGACCTTTCGTGCGGTGTTGGTTTCTTTTTCTCGCTATGAGTTGGCGATGGGCTAGTCCAGCTGGCCACCCATTACTGGACCAGGTCACCTGGGCGGGCCTTTCCTTTCCCCTCTCGCTCTCTCTCTCTGTCTTTCTCTTATGATTCGCTGACATGGATTTTTCTTGGTTTCTCATTGGTCGATTTTGTAAAATCAATAACTAAATTCTAAACTGATCAGAAAAATACAAATAAATGCTCATTGGAATCAGAATAATAAGACCTATCTATTGGAACATGTTTTGATAATTGAATCCAAATATTAATGACATGTGTTTTCAATGGGTGTAATTGATGATTAATTAACTTGTAAAAATCATAACTAATAATTTGTAAGTCAGAAAAATATAATAAAATATGTTTTGAGTTCAGAAAAGTATAACCTAAAATATGGCATGGTTTTGGAAACCTAATTCATATATTAGTAAAAAGGTGGTTTTTAGGGTTTATGAAATCAATATAAATCTAACCCTAATTCCACATATATGCTTAATAGGTTCTTTGGAGGCCTAGGCATGGACCTAGTTGGACTTTGGATCATTTAACTCTGAAGTTGAGGTATGTTTGCATCCCTGATTATTCTTGTTGAGCAATTATCCTATTTTATTCTTTCTCTTGGTCCTATGGACAATAGCCTATACACATTGCTCTTTTCTTTTGAAATCATGCTTCATGTGAAGTATCTTTTATTTGTTATTTTGTGATCATGGATATTCTCTTGGAATCTTATCTTATTGCCTTGGTGCAAGTTGTACTTTTGATGACATATACCCACTGTGATGTGGATTTTACTTGTTGATATATTCCCACTATGATGTGGATGTTTATATGTTTGAGTTGTCCATTGTGTGATGGCAACATCGTATAAATCTAACTATGCTTTTTACTTGCCTCCATATTTAACATGCTATGTGATTCAGTAGCACTAGAGTAGTGTAAGTGCATTGGTTTTGTTTGTAGCAGATGTGATATTTCCTGCTCCTTTTGGGACGGCAAGGAACCTTGTACCCAGGGCAAGATGTGTGTCTTGACCCATTTTATATATTTGGGAGTTTGGCGGTGAGTCATTCTCTATGAGGTTTGCAAGGATGTGAAGCCTTGGCTGCCAATTGTTATTTATATTGTTCTAGTGTTATGTTTATCTCACATGCATGCAGGATATTGATTATGGGGTGTGTGCCCTACTTGTGCTTTGTTTCCCACCATGGTAGTGGATTTATTTATGGCAAGATCCTTTTATATGTTATTTTATGGCAAGTATCCCTTTTGTTATGTTACTTTTCTCTTGATACCCGTTTGGGTGATACTTATCTCTTACATGGGAAGCCTTTACATTTGATGTCCTTTATATCCTTATATTGCTCAAGTTGCTTTTAGTATGCACATACCAGCCTTTGCTGATGTCTCCTTTTATTTCTCTTTTGCTGGGGTATGCTTCCAACCCTAGGTGGAAGACTTGGATGCATGGCATGTTGACCTGGACTTAGTTTGTGATGTTGAAGCTTGGAGACAATCTTGAGGTGGTTTAGATTTCCTCTACATGGATCCTTATGATATAAGTTTGTAACCCTTTATTTCATAATTGAATAGTCAAATATTTTCTTCCGCTGCTATACTTTGGTCTTTTGTTACCATTATACAAAGATTTGAAAATTTTACACCCACTCCAACATACCTTCTGAGTGTGTTTGGACTGGAGGTTTTATTGTTCAAATTTTTAGTAAGGAAGTGGTTTCGCTTCTTTACACACAGAAAAAGAAAAAGAAAAATAGAGATTTATCTTTTTATTATATAACTTAAAACTCTGTGATATGTGCCGAATTGATGAATATATATGTAAATTTCAAGAATATTTTTATAAAATATATGATAGAATGGATAAAGAAAATGTTACCAGTAAGAGTTTATTAAACTTATTTTATACCAAGGTACCCGACCCATGGGGATTTAAAGTGATGCAATTATATCCTCAATATATCGGACAAAGAGCAGATACATTAAGAGGACAAATAGAATTTCTAAAAATGAAATTAGAAGAATGGCGTGCAGAAGCCACACTAAGTAGAAAAACAAATAAAGTAGTGAAACAAGGACTTTGTTGTTCCCAATTAACTCATCCAATAACCATAGGATGTGAACCAATGAGGTACAATAGAAAAAACAAATATAAATTCAAGAAAAGGAAAATGTTTGGATTTAAACCTAAACCGAAACAAAAATATTACAGAAGAAAGAAAAATTATAATAAAAAGAAACCAAAAGAATGTAAATGCTTTATATGTCAAGAAATAGGACATTATGCTAATGAATGTCCAAAAAGAGGATCTACGAAGATTAATCAAAATCAATTCGAGGAAATTATAGAAGAAGAACTTTCTGAGATCGAAAATATTCAAGAATTTGTCCAAATAACTGATGATGAACAATCCAATGGATCAATCTATTATTTATCAGACACAGAATCAGACTGAAGAAGAAATAATAGAAGAATATCAAGAAGAAGCAGGAAACTTCTTGCAAGAAGTATTAATAGATAGAAAATTATTTAATAGAATAAGAAACACCAAATTAAGATTAGAAAACTCTGATGGATTTAGAACATCTCTCTTTGAAAAGATTACTCAAAGAAAACATATTTTCTATTATGGAATAACTAATAGAGAAATGTCTATGCAAATATAATAGACTAGAAATAGAATAAATATACCTTTACTACGAAAGGAAGACTTAATGAGATAAAAGATAGATCTAAAATAGGATGGATTCACATAGGAGCTATTCAAATGATGATTAAAGCAACTTTCAGAGAAGGAATAGATTCACATATAAATATTGTATTAATGGATAATAGGATTAATGATAGAAGAGATGCTACGTCAGGAATATTACAGGGAAATCTTAGTCATCAAAAACTAATCTTTAATATTTATCCAAAGATAAGTGTAAATATTAGAGATAATAATATAAACAGAACCTTAAGTTTAATACAGGAATTTCAAAGAACAGAATTCATGAAAAAAGGATCCATTCCTTACTCGATAATGTATATAATAAGCTATGCTCTTAGTAATACACATCACTCTGAAAAATTTAAAGATAAAGATATTATAATGCTTCCTAATATATTTAAAGATATAGGAAAAATTACTAAGCTAGATATAATATCAGAAATAGAAATACCAGAAAACATAAACATAGTTGTTTCAGAAAAACCCCTAGTAAAAAATAATAAAATCCCAAGGAGATTACGATATGAGGGAAATCAATTACAATTAACAAATGGAGATAGAATAGAAGAATCTAGAGCAAGTATGGATAGATATAATGGAAGATTACGACCAATATTAAGAAATTTGCCAAGAACGACAAGTTTAAGAATTTTAGCAGACAATAGAAATGCTAGAAACTATAAATTATATGGAAAATACTTCAATGGACAAGAATGGAATATGACTACAATATTAATAGATTCAGGGGCAGGAGCTTCATATATCCAACAAGGAATGATACCTTATATAGAAAAAATACCTATAGGATCACCTTATGCATATACAAATTTTGATGGACAAGAATACGAAATTACACAACAAGCCATAGTTCCAATTGAAATACAAGATATAAAAATTGACATAACACTCTATGTACAATCAGATAGTCGTAATGACGACATAGAAATTATATTAGGAATGAGTGCACTACAACAAATGGAACCATTTTCACTACAAAGTGAAGGACTATATTTTACACATAATAACCAAGAATATTTTTGGAAGAAGGAAAATGACTAGTATATATAGTGTCTATATAGTAGCAGGAATTGTATATGAAGAATACAAAATAGAATATTTCCATGCATTCCTAGATACAGGTGCAGGGACTTGCATTGCCCGAAGACAATGCTTTCCTGAAAAATATATCACCACACTACCTACATTATATGGAAAAGATTTTACAGGGAAAAGACATGCCCTAACCCATGGAGTTAGGAAACCTAAAATTATTTTAGGAAATTATATAGTTACATGTACACCATTGTATACTCCCGAATATGCACAACAAGACATATTACTAGGAAATATAAAACTTTGTGATATGTGCCGAATTGATGAATATATATATGTAAATTTCAAGAATATTTTTATAAAATATATGATAGAACAGATAAAGAAAATGTTACCAGTAAGAGTTTATTAAACTTATTTTATACCAAGGTACCCGACCCATGGGGATTTAAAGCGATGCAATTATATCCTCAATATATCGGACAAAGAGCAGATACATTAGGAGGACGAATAGAATTTCTATGAATGAAATTAGAAGAATGGTGTGCAGAAGCCACACTAAGTAGAAAAACAAATCAAGTAGTGAAACAAGGACTTTGTTGTTCCCAATTAACTCATCCAATAACCATAGGATGCGAACCAATGAGGTACAATAGAAAAAACAAATATAAATTCAAGAAAAGGAAAAGGTTTGGATTTAAAACTAAACCGCAACAAAAATATTACAGAAGAAAGAAAAATTATAATAAAAAGAAACCAAAAGAATGTAAATGCTTTATATGTCAGGAAATAGGACATTATGCTAATGAATGTCCAAAAAGAGGATCTAAGAAGATTAATCAAAAGCAATTCGAGGAAATTATAGAACAAGAACTTTCTGAGATCGAAAATATTCAATAATTTGTCCAAATAACTGATGATGAACAATCCGATGAATCAATCTATTATTTCTCAGACGCAGAATCAGACTGAAGAAGAAATAATAGAAGAATATCAGGAAGAAGCAGGAAACTTCTTGCAAGAAGTATTAATAGATAGAAAATTATTTAATAGAATAAGAAACACCAAATTAAGATTAGAAAACTCTGATGGATTTAGAACATCTCTCTTTGAAAAGATTACTCAAAGAAAACATATTTTCTATTATAGAATAACTAATAGAGAAATGCCTATGCAAGTAGAATATACTAGAAATAGAATAAATATACCTTTACTACGAAAGGAAGACTTAATGAGATAAAAGATAGATATAAAATAGGATGGATTCACATAGGAGCTATTCAAATGATGATTAAAGCAACTTTCAGAGAAGGAATAGATTCACCTACAAATATTGTATTAATGGATAATATGATTAATGATAGAAGAGATGCTACGTTAGGAATATTACAGGGAAATCTTAGTCATCAAAAACTAATCTTTAATATTTATCCAAAGATAAGTGTAAATATTAGAGATAATAATATAAACAGAACCTTAAGTTTAATATAGGATTTTCAAAGAACAGAATTCATGAAAAAAGGATCCATTCCTTACTCGATAACGTATATAATAAGCTATGCTCTTAGTAATACACATCACTCTGAAAAATTTGAAGATAAAGATATTATAATGCTTCCTAATATATTTAAAGATATAGGAAAAATTACTAGCCAGATATAATATCAGAAATAGAAATACCCAAAAACATAAACATAGATGTTTCAGAAAAACCCCTAGTAACAAATAATAAAATCCCAAGGAGATTACGATATGAGGGAAATCAATTACAATTAACAAATGGAGATAGAATAGAAGAAGCTAGAGCAAGTATGGATAGATATAATGGAAGATTACGACCAATATTAAGAAATTTTCCAAGAACGACAAGTTTAAGAATTTTAGTAGACAATAGAAATGCTAGAAACTATAAATTATATGGAAAATACTTCAATGGACAAGAATGGAATATGACTACAATATTAATAGATTCAGGGGCAGGAGCTTCATTTATCCAACAAGGAATGATACCTTATATAGAAAAAATACCTATAGGATCACCTTATGCATATACGAATTTTGATGGATAAGAATATGAAATTACACAACAAGCCATAGTTCCAATTGAAATATAAGATACAAAAATTGACATAACACTCTATGTACAATCAGATAGTCGTAATGACGACATAGAAATTATATTAGGAATGAGTGCACTACAACAAATGGAACCATTTTCACTACAAAGTGAAGGACTATATTTTACACATAATAACCAAGAATATTTTTGGAAGAAGGAAAATGACTAGTATATATAGTGTCTATATAGTAGCAAGAATTGTATATGAAGAATACAGAATAGAATATTTCGATGCATTCCTAGATACAGGTGCAGGGACTTGCATTGCCCGAAGACAATGCTTTCCTGAAAAATATATCACAACACTACCTACATTATATGGAAAAGATTTTATAGGTAAAACACATGCCCTAACCCATGGAGTTAGGAAACCTAAAATTATTTTAGGAAATTATATAGTTACATGTCCACCATTTTATACTCCCGAATATGCACAACAAGAAATATTACTAGGAAATATAAAACTCTGTGATATGTGCTGAATTGATGAATATATATGTAAATTTCAGGAATATTTTTATAAAATATATGATAGAACGGATAAAGAAAATGTTACCAGGAAGAGTTTATTAAACTTATTTTATACTAAGGTACCCGAACCATGGGGATTTAAAGCGATGCAATTATATCCTCAATATATCGGACAAAGAGCAGATACATTAGGAGGACGAATAGAATTTCTAAGAATGAAATTAGAAGAATGGTGTACAGAAGCCACACTAAGTGGAAAAACAAATAAAGTAGTGAAACAAGGACTTTGTTGTTCCCAATTTACTCATCCAATAACCATAGAATGCGAACCAATGAGGTACAATAGAAAAAACAAATATAAATTCAAGAAAAGGAAAAGGTTTGGATTTAAACCTAAACTGAAACAAAAATATTACAGAAGAAAGAAAAATTATACTAGAAAGAAACCAGAAGAATGTAAATGCTTTATATGTCAGGAAATAGGACATTATGCTAATGAACGTCCAAAAAGAGGATCTAAGAAGATTAATCAAAAGCAATTCGAGGAAATTATAGAAGAAGAACTTTCTGAGATTGAAAATATTCAAGAATTTGTCCAAATAATTGATGATGAACAATCCGATGGATCAATCTATTATTTCTCAGACACAGAATTAGACTGAAGAAGAAATAATAGAAGAATATCAGGAAGAAGCAGGAAACTTCTTGCAAGAAGTATTAATAGATAGAAAATTATTTAATAGAATAAGAAACACTAAATTAAGATTAGAAAACTCTGATGGATTTAGAATATCTCTCTTTGAAAAGATTACTCAAAGAAAACATATTTTCTATTATGGAATAACTAATAGAGAAATGCCTATGCTAATAGAATATACTAGAAATAGAATAAATATACCTTTACTACGAAAGGAAGACTTAATGAGAAAAATGGAAAAAATAAAAGATAGATCTAAGAAAGGATGGATTCACATAGGAGCTATTCAAATGATGATTAAAGCAACTTTCAGAGAAGGAATAGATTCACCTATAAATATTGTATTAATGGATAATAGGATTAATGATAGAAGAGAAGCTACGTTAGGAATATTACAGGGAAATCTTAGTCATCGGAAACTAATCTTTAATATTTATCCAAAGATACATGTAAATATTAGAGATAATAATATAAATAGAACCTTAAGTTTAATACAGGATTTTCAAATATTAGAATTCATGAAAAAATGATCCATTCCTTACTCGATAACATATATAATAAGCTATGCTCTTAGTAATACACATCACTCTGAAAAATTTGAAGATAAAGATATTATAATGCTTCCTAATATATTTAAAGATATAGGAAAAATTACTAAGCCAGATATAATATTAGAAATAAAAATACCAGAAAACATAAACATAGATGTTTCATAAAAACCCCTAGTAACAGATTATAAAATCCCAAGGAGATTACGATATGAGGGAAATCAATTACAATTAACAAATGGAGATATAATAGAAGAAGCTAGAGCAAGTATGGATAGATATAATGGAAGATTACGACCAATATTAAGAAATTTGCCAAGAACGACAAGTTTAAGAATTTTAGCAGACAATAGAAATGCTAGAAACTATAAATTATATGGAAAATACTTCAATGGACAAGAATGAAATATGACTACAATAATAATAGATTCAGGGGAAGGAGCTTCATTTATCCAACAAGGAATGATACCTTATATAGAAAAAATACCTATAGGATCACCTTATGCATATACGAATTTTGATGGACAAGAATATGAAATTACACAACAAGCCATAGTTCCAATTGAAATACAAGATATAAAAATTGACATAACACTCTATGTACAATCAGATAGTCGTAATGACGACATAGAAATTATATTAGGAATGAGTGCACTACAACAAATGGAACCATTTTAACTACAAAGTGAAGGACTATATTTTACACATAATAACCAAGAATATTTTTGGAAGAAGGAAAATGACTAGTATATATAGTGTCTATATAGTAGCAGGAATTGTATATGAAGAATACAGAATAGAATATTTCCATGCATTCCTAGATACAGGTGTAGGGATTTGCATTTCCCGAAGACAATGCTTTTTTTGAAAAATATATCACAACACTACCTACATTATATGGAAAAGATTTTACAGGGAAAAGACATGCCCTAACCCATGGAGTTAGGAAACTGATAATTATTTTAGGAAATTATATAGTTACATGTCCACCATTTTATACTCCCGAATATGCACAACAAGACATATTACTAGGAAATAACTTCACACAAAAATTCAAATTATATATACAACATCAACATTATATTCAACTATTGACACCCTGTGATCATTGGATTACAGTAAAAAGAGTACAAAAGCATATAAAAGAAACAAATTTAATTTTCGCAGCAAACGTGGTGATTATATTACAAATAAAAAACAATCAATAACAGGGAGAATCATTGCACAACTCAATATACAAGATATTGAGGCATTATTTGAAAAGAACTATAGTGATAATCCATTAGCCCTTTGGAATATCAGTCAAGAATGGGCTACAATCGAACGAATTGATTAAAATAAAATAATCAGAGTAAAACCCATGAGATATAATCCTGTTGATATTGAAGAATTCCGTACCCAATTACAAGAATTAGAGACATCACAATTAATACAGAAATCAAAAATCCCTCATTCTAGTCCAACATTCATGGTGAGAAACCATGCAGAATTAAAAAGAGGAAAAGCTAGAATGGTAGTAAATTATAAGCAACTAAATCAATATACCAAGTTTGATGGATATTTTCTTCCACATAAAGAAACTTTAATAAATATGACAAGAGGAAAAAATATTTATTCAAAATTTGACTATAAATCGGGATTTTACCAAATACGATTAGATGAAAAAAGTATACCATTAACATCATTTAGCACTCCACAAGGACATTATGAATGGACGGTAATGCCTTTTGGATTAAAAAATGCTCCGCAGATATATCAAAGAAGAATGGATAAAGTATTTGAACCATATAATTATTTTTGTCTAGTATATGTTGATGACATTTTAATAGCC
>OY856409.1:1633164710-1633179710 GCA_963693085.1 Alisma plantago-aquatica
CATTATTTTTCTATTTGAATCAAACATCAAGTTGAGTTATTGAGTTGTTATTGTTATTATTATTTGGCTTCATCTCATGCCTCTCATTGCAACACTTCATTTGATACATTTCTACATAACACAAAACACCAACTTTAGATTTCAAGATGAAAATTGTGGCAATATGTGGTAATATTTATATTAGTTATAGTAAAATTACGATTTAATTGGCATTAATATTAGTTATTGTTATGTTTTTTTTAATACAAATTCATGTTTTGGATGAAGGTTAAGGGATCCAATCACAATCACAGCTTAAAGTTGGCAATACCTTTTGTAAGACATAGGCAAACTTATATTCACGTGAAATCACATGTAAGTAGTATATTCATGTTTTTTATGTATTCCTCGTTCTTCTACAAATAGCTCTCTACTAAATTTTATATGTCGAAGTTTTTTTAGACATTTTTGTTCATTTTTTTAACATATAGATATCACTTGTTTTATATATTTCTCTTATCTTTTTGTGTTCATTTAATAGGAATCAATCAATGATTGATAAGTTCTTAATTAAGAACAAATTTAATGTTGAACCATCACATACTAAAAAAGAAAGTGGGTCAAGTAATGAGATGGATATTTCTATCCCAGTTTCTCAACCCGAGCTTCAAAATTATGGTGGTGGGCTTGACTTCAAAGCAGAAGATTTAATAATTGATCCTAGAGTTAGACCCCAAATTTCACATTATCACCCTAATGTTCAAGATATTGTTCGAAGGGCTTACCTAACAAAGGGACCATGCCAACTTCCTAATTATAAATTTCCAGTGACAACTTTTGGATCAAAGAAACGTCGATTTGTATCAAGTTGGTTTGTTGAACATTCTAATTGGTTAGAATATAGTATTGTCAAAGATGCAACATTCTGCCTACTTTGTTATGTTTCCCATCTTGTCACACTGACCCAGCATTTATCAGTGATGGGTTTAGATATTGGAAAGATAAAAAGAGACTTGATAATCATGTAGATGGGCTGGCAAGTCCTCACAATACATCAAAAGGAAAATGTCAAGACCTAATGAATGATAATCAACGACTGATTCTTCTTATTGCTAGGCATACAGAAGAACAAAAGATTGAATATCGACTGCGGTTGAAAGCGACTATTGATTCCATAAAATTTCTTTTGAACCAAGGTCTGGCCTTTCGTGGCCATGACGAATCGGATACTTCTGCAAATAAGGGCAACTTTCTTGAGCTACTTAATTGGTTAGAAAATCAAAGAGATGACATTAAGCAGGTCGTACTAAATAATGCTCCTAAAAACTTAAAACTCACCTCTCTGGAAATTCAGAAAGATATTATAAATGTCATTTCAAATCTAGTTTCTGAAGATATAATCTCTGATATCTCTTGTTGTGGTGGTCTATTTACAATCCTAGTTGACGATTCACGTGACATATCAGTTAAAGAACAAATGGCCATGGTTGTTCGATATGTTGACATGAGAGGTATGATAATTGAATGATTTCTTGGTTTAGTACATGTTATTGATACTAGTGTTGTGTCACTAAAAGCAGCTATAGATGACATCTTTATTAAATTTAGATTGGATGTGAGTGGCTTGAGAGGTCAAGGTTATGATGGTGCAAGTAATATGAAAGGAGAATTTAATGGATTGAAAGCTCTCATACTAAGAGAGAATCCTTGTGCCTTTTATGTTCACTGCTTTGCTCTTCAGTTACAATTGATACTTGTTTCAGTTGCTGAAAATCACTTACAGGTGGCTTGTCTATTTGAACAGTTCATCAAATTCTTAATTGTATTTCTGGCTCATGTAAGCGTATTGACTACCTTCGAGCTCAAGAAGTGGAGAGAGTGACAAAAGCACTTGAAGAATGTGAAATTTCTACTGTAAGAGGAAAAAATCAAGAACTTAGAGTCAAACGATCAGTTGCTACTCGATGGGGTTCACATTATAACACTTTAGTTAACTTAAGTGTTATGTACCCTTCTATTGTCAAGGTTCTACAGATTATCACTCAAGATAGTGAGTTGGCAAAAAATCGAGCAAAGGCTCACAAACAACTCTTAGATATGGAGACTTTTGATTTCATATTCATGATGCTTTTGATGAAGAAACTCTTGGGAATAACACATGAATTATCAAACGCACTACAATGAAAAGATCAAGATATTGTCAATGCTATGGGTCTCGTCAACACAGTGAAGGTACAATCGAATTTCTTAAGAACCAATGATGTTGCATGGGAGTCTTTCATGAGTAGTGTCAATGCATTCTGCTCAAAGTATGAGGTATCATTGAAGAACATGGATGAAACCTATGTTATGCCAAGAAGAACAAGATGTGGCAATGAGGAGAGGACTAATATACACTATTTTCGATTTGATATATTTAATACAGTGATAGATTTACTACTTAATGAGCTTAATGACCGCTTCAATGAGAGTAACACTGAGTTATTATTATGTGTTGCTTCTCTTTATCCAAGTAATGACTTTTATGCTTATGATGAAGATAAGCTAGTTAGATTTGCACAATTCTATCCATCATATTTCAACATACAAGATATTGATAAATTGAGATGTCAGCTTGAGAATTATATCTTTCATGTTCACCATAATCCTTCTTATAAAGAACTTCATAGCCTCACAGAACTTGCGCAGAAGATGGTGTTGATGAAGCAAGATAAAGACTTTTGTTTAGTGTATCGTCTTTTAAAGCTAGCAATGCTTTTGCCTGTAGCAACTGCATCTATTGAGAGAATATTTTCGATGATGAAAATTATAAAACATCATCTACGAAATCGGATGGGTGATGAATATGTCAATGATTGTTTGTTGGCCTATGTCAAAGGAGAAATCTCAAGAAATCTTGAAACAGAGAATATTATCCAAAAATTTCAGACTATGAAACCTAGACGAGGATCTCTATGACATACAATGTAATTTTTAATAAAATATGTTATCTTATTCATATTCTGGATATTTTTGATAATTCGTACATCATTTTTACATATGAACATATATTACGTTTTTGAAAAAAATACTATCTTATATTTGTGCCTCACCCAACCTCAAATCCTAGCTCCGCCACTGCAAGCAGACCATGTAGGTTGCCACGATAGTGATGCGGACTATAACCTGTGGGTGTACCTAAGGTGTGGAGTGCAAGTTTGCAGGACGCATCTCGAAGGGAAGACACAGTTGTATGATGCTACAAAGGTTAGGTTTTTGTTTGGCATGAAGGTGGGCTAGAGGCACGGATAAAGGTTGAGGAAGACGGTGGTGATGGTGTATATATATATATATATATATATATATATATATATATATATATATATATATATATATATACACACACATACATATATATATGTATATATAGATATATATGTATATATATATACACACACATACATATATATATGTATATATAGATATATATGTATGTATATATATATGTATGTATGTATATATATATGTATGCATATATATATATATATATAGACACACACACACACACACATATATATATATATACATACATATATATATATGCGTGTGTGTATATATATATATATATACATTTATACATATATATGTGTATATATATGTATATATATATATATATATATATATATATGTATGTATAGAGTCAGGCTAGAATACACTCGAGTGTATCCGGAGCGGAATACACTCAAGTAGTTTTTCATGATGTAATATATTTTTTGAAAATCTAATCCATTGATCTTATTAAACATCTCGTGAACAAGTCATACGCAAAATTTGAGCACATTTGGATATGTATAGCTCATGTTATGAAGACCGCAAAAATTATGCATTTCAAATTAGTTTCGCGCGTCGATTTTGTTGCCCTTGGATGAGTGACTTACACTCATCCAAATGGGCTCAAAATTTGTATATAGCCTAATTATAGTATGACGGTGAAGATCAATGGTTTACATTTTGCAAAAAACAGTCTTGATATGCAAACACACTTGAGTGTATTCGTGCGATCCGTACACTCGAGTGTATTCTAGCCTGACTATATATATATATATCGGAAATTCCTGGTAAGTATATTCCCGACCCTCAAAGAGGGACAAAATTACATACTACACTCAATACGTGTAGTAACAAAGATGAAACTAACAAGACCTAAGTCTTACATGGATACCCAGTACTTATATTCAGTACTTACAAAATTCCCAATTACGAATTAAATTTCCGGATACATTAGACAGCATACTATGATATGTCTTATAATGTATCTGCAGTTCTTTCTCCATCTTACTGAATATCGCCAGCTCATCTCGAGGTTTGCCTCCATGAATCCTGGAGTTTCTCTCCGTCCATATGGCATGGCAGCAGAGAGTAACCGCCCACAGAATGATGATACTGTCATCCTGTCTAGAATTTTTCAGGTCACGCAGGCACTGCTGCATACTTGTAGACGGTATACCACATTTCAAAGCGGATCTACCCCATAGGTACTTCCACCATCTGCAATTTGACGTAAGATGGATAGCTGTTTCTTCATGTGACTGACATAAACCGCACCTGACCTCCACGTTTGGACACCATTTCAGTATCTTATCCTTCGTAGGCAAGTAATTCTTGTAAGCTCTGAAAGCTGTGAAACTCCATCTTGAATTATGCTTGCTACTCCAAATATTCTCCGCATCAACATCTTTGGCCTGCTTCTGTCTGCATATATCCCAAAGAACTTCATCTGAAGCTTCCTGGAACCTAGGCCACATTTCAGTAATCCTTCTCCACTGTGTGGAAAAACCCCACCTGTGTTCAGGCTGACTGAAATCATTAATACCATATCTGGTTATCATCCACCTTGCCCAAATGGACTCACCCTTAAGAAGATTCTTCGTTCTCTTCATTGTGTAGAAATCTGCAAGATTATCAAGCTTTCTCAGACCCAGACCTCCCTCATCAACCGGAAAGGATATACGCTCCCATGAAGCAGGATGCATAGACGATCCCCATAGGAAATCCCCCATCAGAATTTCCATTCTTCGTAGAGTGGATTTAGTAATCTCCCCTTGGGACAACCAGTACAGGATGAGCCCCATTGCACAGCTTTTAATCAGTACCAATCTACCCGAGAAAGATAGTTTAGTACCTGGCCACTTGGTTATCATATCCTTCAGCTTATCGAGACAGGCGTTGAAATTGACTCGTCTAAGGTTACCCCCTGCCAGTGGATAACCCAGGTAAGTCGTTGGCAAAGGTCCTAGCTGTACTCCAAGCTGGTCAGCCAGTTCCTGTTTATTCACAACAGACTTTGAAAAGAAGATATTCGACTTGATTGTATTTAGCTTCATCCCTGATTCTCTACCAAAATCATCAAGTAACCTTTTCAGATTCTCCAGACTTCTACTTCTAGCTTCACAGAAGATTAGTACATCGTCTGCGAATAGTAAGTGAGAGAGCACTGGGGTATTCCTGATTGTATAAGTACGAACTTTTTTTATCACCAGCAGCTTTCGCGAGCTTCTTTGTGAGTCCTTCCATAGCAATTGTGAACAGCAATGGAGACAAGGGATCACCTTGGCGTAGGCCATTAGAGTTCCTAAAGAAACCTTCAGATGCACCATTGAGAAGAACTGAGAAGGAAGGAGTCGACACACACTGCTGCAAAAGATGTATCCACTCATCCCTGAACCCCAGATTCTGTAAGCAATTCCATAGATAAGTCCATTGAATAGAGTCGTAGGCCTTTGTGATATCCAGCTTGACACAAGCTGAAGGAGAACTGCGAGCCACATTGAAATTTAAAGTAAATTCAGCTGCTAGGAGGGAACAATCATGTATGCTTCTACCCTTGATAAAAGCACCCTGATGAGGTGATATGATCTTGGGCATGAGAGAAGCAAGACGGATTGTAATTATCTTCGTGATAATCTTATATAACATGGAGCAACATGCTATAGGACGGAAATCACTCGGTGAAGAAATGATATCTTTCTTTGGGATAAGGGCAAGGAACACATGATTAATTTGGCGAACCATATTGCCACCTTTGAAGAACCATTGAACAGCTGTACTGAGATCAGTACAGATAATATCCCAATTTTCACGATAGAAGAAACCATTAAAACCATCTGGACCTGGACTCTTGGATGCGCCAATGGACCAAACAGCATTTTTAATTTCATCCATGTCAGGAATTTTGGACAGCATGTCATTGTCTTCCTCCTTGATGATTTTCTCCCAACCAGTGTTATCAAACTCACTGGAGCAATGATTCTGGTTATAGAGTTCTTCGAGGAACTTTATTGTTTCAGTAGCAATAGCTTCTTCATCATTAAGAAAAACTCCTTCGCTATTGTAAATTTCAGAAATAGAGTTCAAAGCATCTCTCCTTTTGACTGTCGAATGGTATAGTTTTGTATTCCTATCACCATTGGAAATCCAATCCATTCTGCTCCTCTGCCAGTAATACTTTTCCTCCGCTTTTTCAAGGGTATTAATGCGGTCTTGAGTACATTTTTCAGCCTGAATCAATTGCTCATCTAGGGGGTTTTTTCTGAGAGCACGAGCAATATCATCCATTTCATTGTGTTCTTGCTGTAGCAGGTTTGTGAGATTAACCTGCTTCTTCGCCCATTGCTTCAGCTCCTTCTTCAGATTTTTGAGTTTTTGATTGAAACAAAAGAGAGGGTTGCCAGTAACCTCATTGTTCCAAGCTTTTTTGATGAGTGTGTCAAAACCATGCCATTCTTGCCAGAAATTCAGGAACCTGAAGGGCCGGGTTTTCCTATACAACTTCCGTAAGTTCACATTATATATATACATACATATGTATGTATCTAATCTTACAGGGAAATCTTAGTCATCAGAAACTAATCTTTAATATTTATCCAAAGATAAGTGTAAATATTAGAGATAATAATATAAACAGAACCTTAAGTTTAATATAGGATTTTCAAACAACAGAATTCATGAAAAAAGGATCCATTCCTTACTCGATAACGTATATAATAAGCTATGCTCTTAGTAATACACATCACTCTGAAAAATTTGAAGATAAAGATATTATAATGCTTCCTAATATATTTAAAGATATAGGAAAAATTACTAGCCAGATATAATATCAGAAATAGAAATACCCGAAAACATAAACATAGATGTTTCAGAAAAACCCCTAGTAACAAATAATAAAATCCCAAGGAGATTACGATATGAGGGAAATCAATTACAATTAACAAATGGAGATAGAATAGAAGAATCTAGAGCAAGTATGGATAGATATAATGGAAGATTACGACCAATATTAAGAAATTTGCCAAGAACGACAAGTTTAAGAAGTTTAGCAGACAATAGAAATGCTAGAAACTATAAATTATATAGAAAATACTTCAATGGACAAGAATGGAATATGACTACAATATTAATAGATTCAGGGGCAGGAGCTTCATATATCCAACAAGGAATGATACCTTATATAGAAAAAATACCTATAGGATCACCTTATGCATATACGAATTTTGATGGACAAGAATATGAAATTACACAACAAGCCATAGTTCCAATTGAAATACAAGATATAAAAATTGACATAACACTCTATGTACAATCAGATAGTCGTAATGACGACATAGAAATTATATTAGGAATGAGTGCACTACAACAAATGGAACCATTTTCACTACAAAGTGAAGGACTATATTTTACACATAATAACCAAGAATATTTTTGGAAGAAGGAAAATGACTAGTATATATAGTGTCTATATAGTAGTAGGAATTGTATATGAAGAATACAAAATAGAATATTTCCATGCATTCCTAGATACAGGTGCAGGGACTTGCATTGCCCGAAGACAATGCTTTCCTGAAAAATATATCACCACACTACCTACATTATATGGAAAAGATTTTACAGGGAAAAGACATGCCCTAACCCATGGAGTTAGGAAACCTAAAATTATTTTAGGAAATTATATAGTTACATGTACACCATTGTATACTCCCGAATATGCACAACAAGACATATTACTAGGAAATATAAAACTTTGTGATATGTGCCGAATTGATGAATATATATATGTAAATTTCAAGAATATTTTTATAAAATATATGATAGAACAGATAAAGAAAATGTTACCAGTAAGAGTTTATTAAACTTATTTTATACCAAGGTACCCGACCCATGGGGATTTAAAGCGATGCAATTATATCCTCAATATATCGGACAAAGAGCAGATACATTAGGAGGACGAATAGAATTTCTATGAATGAAATTAGAAGAATGGTGTGCAGAAGCCACACTAAGTAGAAAAACAAATCAAGTAGTGAAACAAGGACTTTGTTGTTCCCAATTAACTCATCCAATAACCATAGGATGCGAACCAATGAGGTACAATAGAAAAAACAAATATAAATTCAAGAAAAGGAAAAGGTTTGGATTTAAAACTAAACCGCAACAAAAATATTACAGAAGAAAGAAAAATTATAATAAAAAGAAACCAAAAGAATGTAAATGCTTTATATGTCAGGAAATAGGACATTATGCTAATGAATGTCCAAAAAGAGGATCTAAGAAGATTAATCAAAAGCAATTCGAGGAAATTATAGAACAAGAACTTTCTGAGATCGAAAATATTCAATAATTTGTCCAAATAACTGATGATGAACAATCCGATGAATCAATCTATTATTTCTCAGACGCAGAATCAGACTGAAGAAGAAATAATAGAAGAATATCAGGAAGAAGAAGGAAACTTCTTGCAAGAAGTATTAATAGATAGAAAATTATTTAATGAATAAGAAACACCAAATTAAGATTAGAAAACTCTGATGGATTTAGAACATCTCTCTTTGAAAAGATTACTCAAAGAAAACATATTTTCTATTATAGAATAACTAATAGAGAAATGCCTATGCAAGTAGAATATACTAGAAATAGAATAAATATACCTTTACTACGAAAGGAAGACTTAATGAGATAAAAGATAGATATAAAATAGGATGGATTCACATAGGAGCTATTCAAATGATGATTAAAGCAACTTTCAGAGAAGGAATAGATTCACCTACAAATATTGTATTAATGGATAATATGATTAATGATAGAAGAGATGCTACGTTAGGAATATTACAGGGAAATCTTAGTCATCAGAAACTAATCTTTAATATTTATCCAAAGATAAGTGTAAATATTAGAGATAATAATATAAACAGAACCTTAAGTTTAATATAGGATTTTCAAAGAACAGAATTCATGAAAAAAGGATCCATTCCTTACTCGATAACGTATATAATAAGCTATGCTCTTAGTAATACACATCACTCTGAAAAATTTGAAGATAAAGATATTATAATGCTTCCTAATATATTTAAAGATATAGGAAAAATTACTAGCCAGATATAATATCAGAAATAGAAATACCCGAAAACATAAACATAGATGTTTCAGAAAAACCCCTAGTAACAAATAATAAAATCCCAAGGAGATTACGATATGAGGGAAATCAATTACAATTAACAAATGGAGATAGAATAGAAGAAGCTAGAGCAAGTATGGATAGATATAATGGAAGATTACGACCAATATTAAGAAATTTTCCAAGAATGACAAGTTTAAGAATTTTAGTAGACAATAGAAATGCTAGAAACTATAAATTATATGGAAAATACTTCAATGGACAAGAATGGAATATGACTACAATATTAATAGATTCAGGGGCAGGAGCTTCATTTATCCAACAAGGAATGATACCTTATATAGAAAAAATACCTATAGGATCACCTTATGCATATACGAATTTTGATGGATAAGAATATGAAATTACACAACAAGCCATAGTTCCAATTGAAATACAAGATACAAAAATTGACATAACACTCTATGTACAATCAGATAGTCGTAATGACGACATAGAAATTATATTAGGAATGAGTGCACTACAACAAATGGAACCATTTTCACTACAAAGTGAAGGACTATATTTTACACATAATAACCAAGAATATTTTTGGAAGAAGGAAAATGACTAGTATATATAGTGTCTATATAGTAGCAGGAATTGTATATGAAGAATACAGAATAGAATATTTCCATGCATTCCTAGATACAGGTGCAGGGACTTGCATTGCCCGAAGACAATGCTTTCCTGAAAAATATATCACAACACTACCTACATTATATGGAAAAGATTTTATAGGGAAAAGACATGCCCTAACCCATGGAGTTAGGAAACCTAAAATTATTTTAGGAAATTATATAGTTACATGTCCACCATTTTATACTCCCGAATATGCACAACAAGAAATATTACTAGGAAATATAAAACTCTGTGATATGTGCTGAATTGATGAATATATATGTAAATTTCAGGAATATTTTTATAAAATATATGATAGAACGGATAAAGAAAATGTTACCAGGAAGAGTTTATTAAACTTATTTTATACTAAGGTACCCGACCCATGGGGATTTAAAGCGATGCAATTATATCCTCAATATATCGGACAAAGAGCAGATACATTAGGAGGACGAATAGAATTTCTAAGAATGAAATTAGAAGAATGGTGTACAGAAGCCACACTAAGTGGAAAAACAAATAAAGTAGTGAAACAAGGACTTTGTTGTTCCCAATTTACTCATCCAATAACCATAGAATGCGAACCAATGAGGTACAATAGAAAAAACAAATATAAATTCAAGAAAAGGAAAAGGTTTGGATTTAAACCTAAACTGAAACAAAAATATTACAGAAGAAAGAAAAATTATACTAGAAAGAAACCAGAAGAATGTAAATGCTTTATATGTCAGGAAATAGGACATTATGCTAATGAACGTCCAAAAAGAGGATCTAAGAAGATTAATCAAAAGCAATTCGAGGAAATTATAGAAGAAGAACTTTCTGAGATTGAAAATATTGAAGAATTTGTCCAAATAATTGATGATAAACAATCTGATGGATCAATCTATTATTTCTCAGACACAGAATTAGACTGAAGAAGAAATAATAGAAGAATATCAGGAAGAAGCAGGAAACTTCTTGTAAGAAGTATTAATAGATAGAAAATTATTTAATAGAATAAGAAACACTAAATTAAGATTAGAAAACTCTGATGGATTTAGAATATCTCTCTTTGAAAAGATTACTCAAAGAAAACATATTTTCTATTATGGAATAACTAATAGAGAAATGCCTATGCTAATAGAATATACTAGAAATAGAATAAATATACCTTTACTATGAAAGGAAGACTTAATGAGAAAAATGGAAAAAATAAAAGATAGATCTAAGAAAGGATGGATTCACATAGGAGCTATTCAAATGATGATTAAAGAAACTTTCAGAGAAGGAATAGATTCACCTATAAATATTGTATTAATGGATAATAGGATTAATGATAGAAGAGATGCTACGTTAGGAATATTACAGGGAAATCTTAGTCATCGGAAACTAATCTTTAATATTTATCCAAAGATAAGTGTAAATATTAGAGATAATAATATAAATAGAACCTTAAGTTTAATACAGGATTTTCAAAGATTAGAATTCATGAAAAAATGATCCATTCCTTACTCGATAACATATATAATAAGCTATGCTCTTAGTAATACACATCACTCTGAAAAATTTGAAGATAAAGATATTATAATGCTTCCTAATATATTTAAAGATATAGGAAAAATTACTAAGCCAGATATAATATTAGAAATAAAAATACCAGAAAACATAAACATAGATGTTTCATAAAAACCCCTAGTAACAGATTATAAAATCCCAAGGAGATTACGATATGAGGGAAATCAATTACAATTAACAAATGGAGATAGAATAGAAGAAGCTAGAGCAAGTATGGATAGATATAATGGAATATTACGACCAATATTAAGAAATTTGCCAAGAACGACAAGTTTAAGAATTTTAGCAGACAATAGAAATGCTAGAAACTATAAATTATATGGAAAATACTTCAATGGACAAGAATGAAATATGACTACAATAATAATAGATTCAGGGGTAGGAGCTTCATTTATCCAACAAGGAATGATACCTTATATAGAAAAAATACCTATAGGATCACCTTATGCATATACGAATTTTGATGGACAAGAATATGAAATTACACAACAAGCCATAGTTCCAATTGAAATACAAGATATAAAAATTGACATAACACTCTATGTACAATCAGATAGTCGTAATGACGACATAGAAATTATATTAGGAATGAGTGCACTACAACAAATGGAACCATTTTCACTACAAAGTGAAGGACTATATTTTACACATAATAACCAAGAATATTTTTGGAAGAAGGAAAATGACTAGTATATATAGTGTCTATATAGTAGCAGGAATTGTATATGAAGAATACAGAATAGAATATTTCCATGCATTCCTAGATACAGGTGTAGGGATTTGCATTGCCTGAAGACAATGCTTTTTTTGAAAAATATATCACAACACTACCTACATTATATGGAAAAGATTTTACAGGGAAAAGACATGCCCTAACCCATGGAGTTAGGAAACCGATAATTATTTTAGGAAATTATATAGTTACATATCCACCATTTTATACTCCCGAATATGCACAACAAGACATATTACTAGGAAATAACTTCACACAAAAATTCAAATTATATATACAACATCAACATTATATTCAACTATTGACACCCTGTGATCATTGGATTACAGTAAAAAGAGTACAAAAAGCATATAAAAGAAACAAATTTAATTTTCGCAGCAAACATGGTGATTATATTACAAATAAAAAACAATCAATAACAGGGAGAATCATTGCACAACTCAATATACAAGATATTGAGGCATTATTTGAAAAGAACTATAGTGATAATCCATTAGCCCTTTGGAATATCAGTCAAGAATGGGCTACAATCGAACTAATTGATTAAAATAAAATAATCAGAGTAAAACCCATGAGATATAATCATGTTGATATTGAAGAATTCCGTACCCAATTACAAGAATTAGAGACATCACAATTAATACAGAAATCAAAAATCCCTCATTCTAGTCCAACATTCATGGTGAGAAACCATGCAGAAATAAAAAGAGGAAAAGCTAGAATGGTAGTAAATTATAAGCAACTAAATCAATATACCAAGTTTGATGGATATTTTCTTCCACATAAAGAAACTTTAATAAATATGACAAGAGGAAAAAATATTTATTCAAAATTTGACTATAAATCGGGATTTTACCAAATACGATTAGATGAAAAAAGTATACCATTAACATCATTTAGCACTCCACAAGGACATTATGAATGGACGGTAATGCCTTTTGGATTAAAAAATGCTCCGCAGATATATCAAAGAAGAATGGATAAAGTATTTGAACCATATAATTATTTTTGTCTAGTATATGTTGATGACATTTTAATAGCCATTAAAAATGAGGAAGAACATTATAAACATTTACAAATATTTTCCCTTCTTTGCCAAAAAGCAGGGATAGCATTATCTAAAAAGAAAACAAAAATTTGTAAATCCAGAATAGAATTCTTAGGACTAAAGTTGGACTCAAGCGGAATAGAACTACAAGAACATATTGCAGAAAAAAAATGTTATGTTTCAGGATAAAATAGAAGATAAAAAACAATTACAAAGATTTTTAGGATGTTTAAATTACGTTGAACAATTCATAGAAAATTTGGCAAAATTAAGGAATCCCTTACAGAAACTATTAAAGAAAAATACTATTTTTCTTATGACAGAGGAACTCATAAATCATGTTAGATTTATAAAAGAAAAATGTAAAAATCTACCAAGATTAGATCTTCCTTTAGAAAACGACGAGTTAATAATAGAAATCGACACCTCAGAAGAATTTTGGGGAGCAGTCTTAAAAAAGAAAGACGAACAAAAGGAAAAAATATGCAGATATACATCTGGAACATTTACAGATACAGAAAAAAGATATCACTCAAACGAAAAGAAATTATTAGCATTAAAAAAGGGAATTAAAAAATTTTCCTATTTTTTATTACCTAAAAAATTCCTAGTAAGAGTTGATAATACCCAGGTAAAAGCTTTTATTAAAAATAATTTACCATCCATACCAGAATATAAAAGACTAAGTAGATGGCAAACATTCTTTGCAGAATATATTTTTGATATAGAAATTATTAAAGGAGAAACTAACGTTCTTGCAGATTTTTTATCAAGAGAATACAATGGAGCAGGTTGACAAAAAACTTGTAGAATTGGAAGCTCGACTGCAACGAAATTTTTATTTGTTACAAGAAAATTACGTAGAATTGGTAGAGATGATCTAAAAGCAAGATAAAATTATTGGTAACATAGAAGAAAGTAAACAAGACATTGCAGGAATAATTGCATATTTAAACTGCTTCAGAAGGGAGATTCAACAAAAAGGATCAGAAACAAGGATGGATAAAATGATAGGTAAAAGGCCGATAGACATATCCCTCCAGATTTCTGATTCTGTCAGAAAAAATACTGAAAATACCAGCCTGATGGCAAAAGAAAGCAGCTTTAAAACTGCTAAGACCAGCTTTACAGCTGAGAATAATATCTCCTCGGAGAAAGAAAATAGCCAAGTGGCAAGAAGCAGTTTTCAAACTGCTATTTCTTCAGAAAATAGTTCCCGCTTAACCGCGGAAAATGCAATCTCTTCGGAGAAAGAACCCCGCAATACAACGGATAATATCAAATTGATGCCCGAAAGAATATTTAAATTCAGGGTATCTCAAAGTGAGCAGGATTATGACCTGTAATTGAACCTCACAGAGTTCTTAACAAAAAATGAAAATGAATATAGAACTTTATTAGAGATTGTTTACAATCTCAAAACAAGAGAAACACGTGTTCCAGATCATACGGGAATATATCCCAGGATTAACTTTGACAAAGGAGCTGATCCAAGAATCATTAGAGACTGTTTCAGAATCGGAGCAGCAAATTTAATATATTTAAGCCAAGACCTTGGGGAAATACAAGGACTGCCCCAAGATATTGTCAGAGCAG
>OY856409.1:1633834710-1634044710 GCA_963693085.1 Alisma plantago-aquatica
AATGTTCACCCATCAACACTCAACAATGTGCATCAACACAAGGTTGAACCCTTCAATTTAGCTCCAATTGGGCCCAAACTTGGCCCAAACGGTCTTGAGATCATGTGGGTGGACCCCACATGGTCTTGAGACCGTTTTCCCAAGATTTCAGCAACATCGAATGTAATTTGATAGGGGTTAAACCATGATTGAGTCACAAAATCAGAATTTTGATTAATTGATAACTTATTGCAATTGGGTCCTTAATTGATCAAATTAGCTTAACCCTAGACCTTCAAACGGTCTTGGGTGATTGTCCTCTCGGTCTTGAGACCGTTTGGATGACCCCCAAACGGTCTTGAGACCGTTTAGGTCAATCAACCCTAAAAACCCTAATTAAGTCACCATAATTTCAGTACTGATTTCATCTAGGGTTAGCCCTAGTAATCACCCTTCAACGCTTAGCTCGTTTGGAATTAGACCATCAAACTTGGTGAGTTGTTAATTAACATAATTTTAAACAGTAATTTCATATGGTCAAAGCTTTGTCAACGACCTTACACGGTCTTGAGACCGTTTGCCCAAAAAGGCAATTTCAGACCGTTTGAAAATCAGGAATAATTTCAATTAAAGTTGTTACTTAAAAAGGCCATATATCCTAATTCCTTTGGAGTTAACCTCTCAATTGTTGAGGGTTATTAGCCTACATAATTAGGAACAGATTTCTTATACGGTCCACACTCAGTCAATGGGTCCAAATGGTCGTGAGGACCGTTTTCCCTCTCGCGGTCCAGAGACCGTTTGCTCACCTCGCGGTCCTGAGACCGTGAGAGCAAGTTAGGGAGACCGTTTAAGAAAGTGAAAAGCAGTGGGTTTTTCTTGGAAATCACGCCTTCATCTCCTAGCTCAAGAAAAGTACGGATATCCCACGGATTTGCTTGCAAGGTAGCAAAGAAAAGTAGGGAACATGAAGAACTATCATCTAACCGCATAAAAGAGATGTATATAGTAAAGCATGGGTTTAGAGTTATAAAACCCGCCTAAAGCTTGCTCCTTGAGATCCAAGCTTTCAAGCTCCAAGCTCTAATGGCGTCCTTGAGCTCTCACAGGTCGGCCAAGGTGAAAACTCCAAGGAAAGATGAAAAGAGATGGCTATAAAGGTAGAGTTTTGTGAGCTAGTTATCAACTTGACCTTGAATCCGAGTTCTGACCATGGAATTTAGGCAAAAGAAGGTCCCAAACCTACCTTGCACCCTTGGTCGTTCCTCTTGAGCTCCAAGACAGTCCTTAGTCGGCCAAGCAAGGGAAAATAGTGATATGCACGAAGGAAAGGTTCCTTTTCTTGAGAGGTAAAGTGTATATATACTTGGGTGGGGTTTCATTAAAGGCCCATAAGTTTCCCATAATTCCAACTAGGTCCTTCCTTCATTACTTGCTCGTCCCTTCCTCTTTATTCTAAGGAATAACCTTCTCTTAAGGTCTAGAAAAAGAGGCAAAGAAGATCAATCTAATACTAAGGTTCATACATAAAGAGCTATTGCACATATACCCTGATTATTCAATCACAAGGTATATTTCATATCTTGATAATTCAATTGAGGTGACTTCCTCATCATTTCTTCTCTAAATGATGGCAAGAGTCTTAAAAGATACATTAGATGATATATTTTTACAAATTGCATCCCTTAATTTGGGTAAATTGCATTTTACCCCAAATTAGGGTTTCAAGCACCGTGATTGCTTCCACAGCTGCACCTTGGTGCCCAAGCTTGGGAAATCCCTCAAACTTTACCAAAAAGATTCTCATGATGTCTCAACATCAGAGGAACATCTCATCATGTGCAAATTGCAAGCTAACCCTTTCAACTGGGTAAATTGCACATATGTCCCTGTATATTAAAACAATGCTACAACTTTAAATAAAAAGGAGCAAATACTGAAATATATGTTTCTGAGAAACTTAATTACATGCTCAGAGTTAATCACAAAGATTTAATTACATATTTAGGCAAAACACCTAGGGTTAACTCATAACCCAGGTCAGGGATATTACAATAATGATGATGATGACGACAACGATGATGATGAGGATCATGATCATGATCATGATTGTGATCATCATCACTATTTTCTCCATCCTCATCATCATCATCATCATCATCATCATCCTCATCGTCATCATCTCACATCATCATTATGATAATGAGGATGATGATGATGATGATGATGATGATGATGATGATGATGATGATGATGATGATGATGATGATGATGATGATGATGATGATGATGATGATGATGATGATGATGATGATGATGATGATGATGATGATGATGATGATGATGATGATGATGATGATGATGATGATAATGATGACAATGATGTTGAGGATGATGATGATGATGATGATCATCATCATCATCATCATCATCATCACATCATTATCATCATCATCCTCCTCCTCCTCCTTCTCCTCCTCCTCATCATCATCATGTGATGTTGGTGATGTGGGACGATGATGATGAGGATGATGATGATGAGGATGATGATGATGAGGATGATGATGACAATGATGATGGGGATGACGATTATAATGATGATGATGATGACGATGATGATGATGGGGATCATGATCATCATCATCAGCATCATCACTATCATTGTCATCCTCATCATCATCATCATCATCATCCTCATCGTCATCATCCCACATCATTATCATGATAATGATGATGATGATGATGATAATGATGACAATGATGTTGAGGATGATGATGATGATGATCATCATCATCATCATCATCGTCGTCATCATCATCATCACATCATTATCATTATCATCCTCATCATCATCATCATCATCATCATCATCATCATCATCAATCATCATCATCAATTATTTTTCTGTCATGAATATGAAATAACCCATGTTGTTGTGTGTTGTTAGAACTTACATTTATATTACTTTTTCTCAACATTTTACATTGTTGTAGGCATAATGGCTTGGGCCTCTATCCCAATGTTACTGTTCCCTATTGAAGAACAGTTGGACATCATTCTAGATGGTCGTTCATTAGCACAACTCACTATACCTAAACATTGTCGTTATCTAAACGGAAGACGCTACACAGCTGGTGTAGTGACCCTAAATTTTGGAACTTCAACATTTATTATTGAAGTTAAGTATGATGTTGATTGAAATCTTGTATCCACATCCAGTTGGTGCGAGTGGGTTGGGAAGATGCTATTGGGCCATAGTGATAAGCTTTTTCTTCGACCAGTTATCCATAATACCATCAAGGTTTGGATAACCAACATCAACAACGAGACACCCGATCATCTGGTCTGATTTGAGTACTCGACAGGGGATAGCACATATTTGGACTCATTCGATGAGGAGAGCACACTCGATTCCCCTTCTATTCCTACTATTGGTACCGTCCATTTCCCTATCACCATCAGTTCAGATTCATCTAACAACAACGAGCTCCGTGACATAGCAACATCAAAAAAGTAGGTCCAAGCTAGCAACAAATTTACTTTCCCGTATATGCACATGTTTAGGGGTACAACAAACCCCCCTTGTTTAATTATCTACTATGTCATATTATTTTCTAAACTTTGTTGTCATAATTGGTATTTCGATAACATGTTCAAATTTGAAAGACGATGTTTGAATGAATTTTGTTGAATTGTCTTATCTATATACATGTGTTTATGAAGATGGAATGAATGAATGTTTCTGTGTGTGCAAATTTCAAAAGAAAAATGAATTAATCGAACCGCATGGTTGCTAAACGTGTGTGAATATGAAATGGAGGAATGAAATGGAACTACAGGTTTCTACATGCACGTGTGTGATGAATCATATTTGAAAATTAAATGTGCTTAGTATACATATATGTGTGAATCACATGACCCATATACAAATATATAATTTGTATCCTATCAATATTTGCAGGTTTGTGGCCTGTTGTTGGCTGAAATCAAAGGGATGTTGTAAACTTACAGTTCCAAATTGAATTACAGGTTCTACATCCTGCTGACCATCAAGACAGTAGGCCTAGAACTGATAAGAAAAAAAAACATCGACATTGGTTAAATACCAAAAACTGACAACAAATGCTTAATTGTGTTGGTTGTTTGCTATTAACCGACACCTATGGTCTGACTGCTAGCACTTTTGGGTTAAATTGTAATCGAGAATGGCTTTCTATCGTCGGTTATGTAACTGACATTGAAGGAGTCTACTTTAAGTGTCACCCACTTGGGTGTCGCTTCAAAACTGATGACAAAAGTCTTACTTAACCGACACTAAAGGTGTTATCTATACTAGTGAATCCTGATCTCTTTAGGAATTCTACACACCTAATCAAGTTGAGTGCATGGGGCCGACTCTCATGTTGCACTTAAACAAGGTCTTGGAGACATCATACCCCTCTTGTCTTGCTTGTTCTTGAAACATATTCTTCATATGTGTGTCCATCTCTAGAACTCCCATATTTTTATGTTGCTTCTAAAGATATTAATGTATAGAGCATAACATGAATCACTAAATGTAAACAATATAATCAATTTTCTTGCAATTAGTTTCTATTTCTGCTCTAGGTTAATTTGAAGCTAGTTCTTTTGATTCTTTTATTTCTCGGACACGATCTTACAATCATGAGTGAGGAAATTCTCAATGTCCTATATCAGTCATGGAAGTTATGCCCATTCAACTTTTCTTTCTCAACGATTGTTTACAACAAAATGTCATTGTTCATGTTTCGCATTAGATCTATAAATAATATATTTGCATGAGTCAACCATTTTATTTGACAATATTAATGTTTTCTTTAATTAATAGCATTTCCACTATTTGATCAAACTAATAGCCCTCACTATTAATTTTTAACAACAATGAGAAATCTTCTAGTCAACCAAGATCCATAACCTATTACGGAATGACTCAACTTTGGATGATCACTCATTACTTAACTATTTAGGCAAGTAACAATTACCAATGTCATCTAAATCAATCCTTAGATAGATGGTTATACAACTCCCTGTCATAAATCATCTTATGAGGTATACACCATCTGTATGCCTCTATGTCCTTAATCCTTTCATGATCAACTTAGTGAAATCAATCTAAAAGACCAATATAATAAGTTGTGATCCCTACTTTCAAAGGCCCGCATAATAATTATCAAAATTGTCTAAGACATAAGGTTCACCGCACTTTGACATGCCCACACTTAGTTAATGAATGTTTTCATGTGTATTGCACATTAGACAGAATCTTAAAATTAATAGCAAATTGAGGGATTTCATATTATATCCATATACATCCAATCACCATTACATATACATTATTGTACATATAATATACTATAATAATTACCACAAGTAATAAAATAGGATATGTCATCTAGTACAACATCTTGAGCCAATGTAACTATAAATAAACAACCAAAAGGTTCACATCCCACTTAAATCGAAATCTGTCTTTATAGGGACTTCCAATTGATCGAATAGAAAGCCAGTAAACGATTGGAATCATGTTGGGGAAATTCTTTGGTTTTTGTGGAGTCATTGCTTCATATGTATCACAAACCCTTCAAGGACCTTCCTTGTTTTTTTAAAAAACCAAAGATGCCTCTATTTATTCATTTTGATGTACCAAATTACAATCTTCTTCTTCATTTAGTTCTCCTAATTCATCATATACCAGGCTCACATTATTTTCATAAAGATAAATTCCCATGATGCTACTTGGCAGATTATTGCAATGTAATTAGACCAAATTTCTTCTAAGGTGAATCTTAGCAAGACAGTCAGCCACTTGGCTACTCTGACGCCCTTTGTATTTCATGACTGTGTTGTCCTCTGCCTCCATCTTCCATTTACTCGACCAATAAGAAAAGTGAGGGTACTCATATGCCTCAACTATAAACACCTTCGTCTCCGTCAGACTATCAGTCTTGATTAACACTCACCATCTGTGTATTGTAGCCAGCTCCGCCTCCGTTAGGAAGATGTTTTAATCTTCTGTGCCCATCCTCCAAGCCACACACCTCCTACCTCTCTAGCAACCACTGCTGCTACAACTCCCAATTGATTGACAACAACATCAACATCGATTTTGACCAATCCCTAGTCCGATCTCCTCCAAGTTTCTGAACTGAATGCCCTTTGACTCACAATTGCCTTCCTTTGAGCTTCTTGATTATGCTAAACCTCCTGCTAGATGCATTCCACCTACTGTTTGACATGCTTGACTTTTTCTTTGAATATTGTAAAGAAATTAGAGAGAGTTGTAAATGATGATGTATAACATTATTCCTCTTTTAGCAATATGTGTGAATCAACAAGTCTTATGTGCTTAAAAGTATGAGGAACATAATGAATGTTCATACATGAATTTTTACTGTTGAAATTAGATTAGAGAAATCAATGTTTAGATTCCCTTGTAAAGTTGGTTTGTGTGGTTCTGTGAAGATTTCTAAACCACCACATACTATGGCAAGCGATCCACAAGAGATCCTTTGGTATCTTCTGTTGTTGAATCACCACTTTTATCCATCCTTCCTTAGAAATGGGCCAAGAAAAATGTGCTTGGTTGTCTGGTGTGATCACTCTGCTGCACACCCTCTTCACCACCTCACAATCATAGAGTGCGTGCATAATGGTCTCTTCCCCTCTCAGACAACGTTGGCCATAGTATGTGGTGCTTACTTCTCGCCACCATGGTCCATTGGTGATTCAAATGCATCATAAAAATCTAAATATTAGGATTAATTTTAGTTGAAGAATGTAAATAGAGGGCACATGACATACAATTCATATAAATGTACATATTTGATATCAATTAAAAACCATGAATTTACATGTTTACATCACAAGCACCACAATGACCTAGTCCCCATATACACATCCACCAAACAAAATGATTCCATAGTTTTCATATTAGTTTATGTAAAATAGATATATCATATCATATATGATAGTTGGTGATTAGCATGGATACAAATTGCAAAACTATTTATTCATCATCAATATGCAAACAAAACCCAAAATCAAAATTAAAAATATATGAAGTTAGCTTTGATACCACTGTAGGTATTGAGGGAAGGGGCACATCACAATTATTTTTTCCCAACAAAACTCTTAGCCAAGGGGTCCTTCATATCCATATAACATCCATATATATAGACCCATCTTATATCAGTGTAAAAATTGCATTTTCATATCTAGACCCCAATCCAATGTTGTTGTCATCATTTTCACATTGTCATCACTACAACAATTAGTCTTCTCCTTGAGAAGTAGCTTTTCATCAAGCCTCGGCCTAAGGGCCTTGTCCCCTATATCATTCATGTGGATGAGGGAGCTCTTGGTGCACCACCTTGGTCCACCAAGAGGAAGTGGAACTCAGAGTCGTCAATGTGCTAACATCACTTGTTCTCCTTCTTCTTCTATTATAGGTTGTTGTATTTGGAATGAGTGTTATCTCTCCAAGAGAAAGAACCTTTAGACAACTTGTGGCTCAATTTTCATGTCTCCCTTTGAATTTCCACCCATTAGTACATGAGAATCATGTGTTTGGATTTCCAAAAAATCCAATCCCATTCCTAATCACAACTCACATTCAATAATGAAAATCATATTTTCTTGACATGACTCCTAGTCGATTGACTAGGTGTCCAGTTTATCAATTGGTATGTACAAGGGATGCCCTTGTCTCATTGAATCAATCGAGCGATCCAATTCTGATCCAACCTTATTAATTTATCTAGTCAACCAACTAGCATCCCAGTCAACCAATTGATCACATTTCTAAATGGAGATTAGTCACTCAGTTGAAACTTGACCGATCAACTAGTCCAAACCATCTGGTCAATCAACTAGATTTCCCAATCAACTGATTGTGCATAAATAAACATGTACATGATTCTATACAGTTGTAATCATTTGTGTGAATGTGAAACTCAATTTCCTTATAAATACTTATGCATGTGACCTCATAGTTTCCATATTAAGTTGGTAGTGATGTCAAAGACCTCACAAGAAAAGAACGATATCCAGAAACATTTTAGTGCTACTCAAATAATTGAAATAAGTTTCTAACATCTTTAACCTATAACTTACCAATGTTACTATGACCATATAATCCCTTTGTGTCTAATAGCTACAGTTAACCCGAAGCATGGAGTAGTCATCCTCTTATTTATTCAATCTATGTTTCTTGAACTTGAGCAAACTATAGATACTTTATGACCTCATTATTATATTTTACTCACATGAGCATGGAAACACATTTCATAGTCTCACCTATCAAATGTCTTGAATATCACTCCAATGTAGGGAAAATTTCCATCTACATACTCACAATAATCCATAAGTATCACAATGTATATAAGCACTACCTGTATGACAATCCTTATTTAGAGTCATGTTGGATAGTGTTAAAGTACACAAAACAACATGTGATCATTATAGTCTCTTTAGGTCTAAGGATCATAGTCACCATTGTCACATTAAGATTCGACCCTCACAACCATGACATGTCTTCCATGTGTCATTGTCAAAGTGGTTCTATCCTTTACAACTTGTTTTCTATCAAGTCCCAAATGATTTAATTGATATCCAATATCATGAATAAAGAGACATAGTAATCATTCAATATGAACACTAGTCTTATGTATTTTTTTTATAACATCCGCAAATACTGACCAGGGACACAAACACGAATTAATACTCTTAAGTATGCATATGATCTCATGTTTGGATCCTCAACTCAAACCATATAGGATTGAGTGAAAAAATTCTAAGGACATTAATATATCTGTTCATTATCTAAATGTTGAATAAACATAATAAGTGAAATTGCATCTACTAATAATGAAATATTATACAACGTATCCATATTACAATCATCTCATGACAACTCCCAGGTGTTACAAAAACCACAAGGACTAGGAGTAAAAACGTGGGCATTAGATCATGTTACCATTGGTCCGAGATCCAATAATTCTAATAAAACACAATCTTCTATTTAGTTTTAGGGCCAGCCAAAGTCAAATTTAGTTTAGGTTTTAACATAACCTGCAAATGTTTATAGATATTTTCATTTGATTATATTTTACTTTTGACAACATGTTATCTAAAAGAGAACCATACATGTACATAATCAAAATATTTATTTGAACTATTTAAGTTGTAAATTTGTGATGTAAATTTTATGATTTTGTGGTTTAGGTATATTCATTCAATAAAAGATTAATCAATGGATAAAAATGAGGTTTTCTTGATTATTTTCATTTTAGCATTTTAGAGGAGAGAGAATAATTTGTTAATGGAAGTTATTATCTGACACCAAAATGAATTTCCCCTTTTAACATAATGGTGAACAAATTGATTGGATGCCCTGATGTCTTTTTGAATCTATTTGTAATTATATATACTAGATATTATTTTTTGTTACAATAAATTTCATTATTCAATGGTTGTTGAAGGCATTAAAGGAAAGACTAATAGATGTAATCTTGTTTTTTCTTGATGATTAACTCATTAGTGTCAATGAATCAAGGTTTTATCTTTACTTAATATGGATATTATCCACTAAATAAATAAATTTTGATTAAATATCTCATTTCTTTATTTTTTATTTTTATTTAGGGTTTTAAGCACTTTCAAAAGAAGTGGGTTCATTAGAATTATTTACACTGCGACCAAAATTTTGATATTATGTGTTAAGAGTTTACACAAGAGTCTAAGGTGCAGTTATTTGGGTAAGTATATATTTTAGGTATGTTACGACTTGAGAATTGAGATTTTTGAGTTCCTTGAGAAACCCAACTTGATACATATTATCAATGTTTGAAATATTCAAGTGCAACTTAACATGGAGGAATCAAACTTTTGACTTATAAAAAATTCCACAGTACATGATGATTATAAGTTACTTTCAGGATTCAAATTTTTGATGATTGGATTCAAGACATTGTTAGTTAAACAATGGTAGTGCATGTATCATAATAAATGGTTACACTAGACCATTATCAAGTTATATTACTAGTTGTGTTATATTTGTCAAAATTGTCCTACATGGTTGATGTATGACCAAGAGGTGTGGGAGAAAGATAATAAATATAAGAAAGTCAAAAGCACTCATGTTTTTTAATAAAAAATAGAAACTAAAAAGTTGGGTTTACATCTAGGAGAAAATGCTAAAAGCTCATAAATGACTCTACTTGAAGGTTGGAAGCATGAAAATTTATGTCCAAGAACATAGGTAAGAAAACCCCATTATATATGAGAAGGTGTTAGACACCCATACATGACCTGATGGATAAGTATTCCATGCGTCATTTTCAAATATGAAAGTAATTCTGTTTGGATTAGTTTTCATATTAAAAACAAAACACAATTATTAAAAAATCTTTAGTCGGGTGAGTTCTTGAGGCCTTAAATGACTGTGGGAATTTTTAGTCTTCATCACTACAAACTCTATTAGATTCAGGATTCCTATCACCTAATATTCTCTAATGGATGCATATTCATCCGAGATTTAGTAGAACTTCAAGTCAAGTTTTACATTTAGATTTCACAATTTTATTTAAATTTAACTTTCATTGAGTTTTCCTTTATTTTATTCCTTTTTGTTAGCATTTTGACATAATTCACCAATTTCATGGTAGGTTCGAGATTTGATCTCTACACGTCTATTTAGGATGGTAGTACTGCTAATCGAGCAACATACCCAAAGTAAATTTTGATCAAGATTAGATTTTTGTTTGATCTTGGCATTCCATCTATCCCACTTAGAATTTCCATCAATCCAAAATGCATGCCCAACACCACTCACCAATTTCCCCTACTACAATATAGCCAGTCACACCATCAACCACCCCCATAGATCCACTCACCCCAATGATCCATCAACTAACATAGTTCTCATGAGGGTGATGACCCCACTAATTGATGGCCCATGTGGGTCGATGGGTCCTCAAACTGATGCAAATATGATGTCAAACAATACTCAATCTTGATAAGGTTCTTTATTGGAAAAGCTTCCCATCATATGGACATTTGGTCAATGGCTTCTCTCCTGATGAGTACTCTGACTAACCGTCTTGTCATACAATCGTGAAACTAGAGAATGAAAACAAAAATTGATGTCTCTCCTGCCTAAAAGTGTCATAGAGTGGCGAGACCCACACACTGATGGAATTACTTCTTGATGGGGATTTGTCAAGCGATGAGGCCCCTAGCCGATGGAGATCCTAAACAGAGCAACTGATGGGGATTTTGAAAAATGCTACATTGGCTCATCTTATCACCTCCTCCATAGGCATTCATGACATTGTTGAAAAGTATACAAGTGGATGAGGAGTTTTAAACTTGAACACTATTGACCATCAATAAACATTAACCATTGTTTCCATATAGAGGCAAAATCTTAACTAAGCCCCCAAGCTATCTAACTCCACCCTCAACATCTGCTTCCAGTTTCCATTAGTCGATATTATCAATCGATCGACCCCATTAATTGATGTTTCCCATACCCAAACTCAAAAGAGACAAGTCAGATGCCACCTCCACCACCAAGGTTCCAAGTTCTTAACCTTACGATAGGTAAAAATGGCAACACCTATCCACCATCAATGACATGATTTCAATCAAAAACTGCCACCATCCATTCATCATTCATAAGCTATGTTTTCATCAAGTAGGATTTAGGAAAAAGGAGGAAGATGATAGCCACTAGGGTATCCTATAAAATGTCAAGTGTGCTCGATATTTCTCTATCAACCATTCTCATTTTAGATATTGAAGATAGGAAACCACACACCAGAGCTACACTCCTATTTCCAATTGTAACGGTGACTTTCTCTCTTCCTCCCATATTGATCTTGTTACTTCTATGATTAGTGAGAAGCCCCCTAGCTTTGGTGTAGGGAGTAGCCCTGCTACCTATTTTTGTTCTTTCTTCCACACCTTTACTTGTATGAACCATGTTGTGTTTTGAATAAATTTTATTGCCTTTCTTATGTGTTTGGCCGAAATATATGCATGTTTATCATATCATACATGAAGATACTTTTGAATCTAATACCCATGATAGAATTTTGTTTATTCTTAATGATTTATGAGAACTTTGGATGGGTGTTCCCTGAGGTGATGGTTACATGACCTCTGGGTAACATGACATCCATCATAGACTGATATTTGTCTGTGGTCTAAACCACATTTTGAAAGGATTGGATTTACTTGGCCTCAACATTTGTATACTCATGATTATTCATGTTGTGTGAGAGAGTAAAAATAGGTAGTGAAGGAGAATCCCATCCACCCTAGTCTTTCCATCCATTTGATATATCTATACTTCTATTCAGCCTATTTATTACAATCTTTGCATAATCAAATGACAATCAAATTTTGTGATGTATACTATTTCTTCCATTGTCACTTTTACCAAGTAGTTCATAAATATGTTGCCTTTTGGGTTTGATCCTAAACCTTACCATGATAAGATCCATCTTCTTGCAAGTGGGATTTTTTTACACTTGGGTTAGATAAAAATCTAGGAGTTTCATCCCTTGAGATTTTTTATGTGATAAAATATCACATTAATAACCCACGATAGATTCACATCCTGGAATCTTTAGAAGATATGTTTTATGTGTTCAAATAGAAAAAAAAGGAAAATTTTCCACATCAAACAAATTAATCATTAGACATAACAAGAAATATCCACAATATTACATAGAGTAGTCCATCGATTAGTCAATATTAAGAAATTATGTTTACATGAATCTTAAGATACAACAATTGAATATTTTATCATTCACAGTGTGGACAAACTCTTGAACAACAGCAGGGGTATCAAATATTAATCAAAGATTCTGGTGATACCTAGTGGCACCCAACAATCATTAGAGATCCCAATGGTACCAATATTTTATGTATAGATATATACAAATATGTACACAACATTAATTAGAGATTCCAATGGTACTAGTTCAGTTACTACGTAGTGAGTCAACCATTGTGGAAATATTGATGTAGGCAATTTAAGATGGAGTTCTTTGACTCTCTACTTGAGTACCCATGTTTAGAGGAGGAGTGCAGTTAATGCATCCAGCTATATAGCCACTAAGGTGAGCTGTGGCATGACCCTTTGCAGACTGGGTATCTAGTTGATAGACTTAGAATCTCAACTCAACCCTAAGTCTTATAAGTGAAATTAGAGCTTGTTGTGATGCTTCCACATAATGCGATCACTTGTTGTGGGTCCAGAGCATTAACAAATCAATTAAAGGATCACAAAATCAGATCCAATAACTAGTTATTTTTCCATACAAATTTAAAAATGTATTGTTCAATCATTCTCAATATTTTAATAGATATCTTATCTTTGTAAGTTGCAATTGACCTAATAAAAAAGTATGTATTATCTTGTCTACTTGGTGAATCTCCATTCACTAAGCCAATATCTCACAAGCTACTGAACAATGTTTAGGTAACCTTGCTAATGATGCAGATGAGTACAAATTTTAGAAGAAATTTGCCACATAAGGGTCTTAATAGTGTTATAAATTAGAACTTTACAATATTGATTGTTGTCCACACTAGGTTCTATATTATGAAAGAGAAAGAGTTGTATTGGAAAAGTGAATTAGCAATGTAATTTTTTCCTTGTCAAATAGTTGTAAATATATAGTACATGTATCAATGTATTGAGATATCAAGCTATGAATAAGAAAAATCCTTTTTGTTTGATTATGTTATGAATGGTAAAAAGAGGTTTTATCTATGTGTCATAACTTCAAATGATATACAAAGAAAACAAAGTAAGAATGAAAAGTTTAGGCACACTTTGTGTTAGCCAACTTTTTCACCTTAGACTATCATGTGATGTAAGAGAGATTATTGGTTAGCACTCTAATATAACATAGTTGTCTTAAATAATATTTAAATTTTATGGGGATTCATATTTGATACCTAGTGTAAGACATGCTTTATTTGGGTAAGTTGTAGTACAATCTGAAGTGTAGTAAATCATACTATTTAAGTTGATATAGTAAAGATCATAATACCAACTAAGGGTCGACCCGCAAGGGAGTATGCTTAGTATAAATGAAGATGTATAATTAGTAACTTAGCATGACATATAAATGTTCTTATTGTGTTTGAGATGGTTTTCTACATCATGATTTTTACTTGAAAGTTAAGCAAAGGAGGTTGCAGAAGTATCCCAGAGAGAGATAGACATATGAGTTAATACAAAGAGATAATCTTATCATAATATTTTTTTGAACCTACAAATTTCAAGGATAGAACTCCTTAAGGGGGAGAGGTTGTTGTGACCCGTACCTTGATTATCTAGAGATCTTCTGATTATTGATAACTATATTGTTAACTACATCTTCATTAGTACCTTGTATTCAATTTAGGTTGGTTTAATAATTAAGTTTAGGCTAAATGTGTTCCTTGTTAAGTAAAATACATGTGTTAGGTATACATTGAGATTTGAATCATAGTTGACATAGTAATAACCAATACATGTTGGTGGAAAGTCTTTTAAGAATGTTCAAGGAATTAATTATTAATAAAATTATTATTTGATAATTTATAAAACTTCAAATATATCATTGTAAGGAATTAAATTAAGAACTCAAAGCATAGAGAACGAATACAATTAGAAACAAAGTGAGAAGATCATAATATTTTTAGTAAATAGTATTGTAGTACATCTAATTTGGGTCTAGGGCATTAATACTATTTTGTAACTCAAAAACATGTATTTATTGTTTGACTATTCTTAGTTTAGTAATCCACAAATTCAGATCTCTAAGATATGAAACATTGATAGCTAGAGATTTTTGTGAGTTGTGTGATTTTAGTTTCAAAACATATACATATATATATATATATATATATATATATATATATATATATATATATATATATATATATATATATATATATATATATATATATATATATATATATATATATATATATATATATATATATATATTCTAAAACTGAAATCATTCAACTCACAAAAAGCTCTAGCTATCAATATTTCAATCATATATATATATATATATATATATATATATATATATATATATTATATAACTGAAATCATTCAACTCATAAAAATCTCTAGCTATCAATATTTCAATCTTATATATATATATATATATATATATATATATAAGATTGAAATATTGATAGCTAGAGATTTTTATGAGTTGAATGATTTCAGTTTTAGAATATATATATATATATATATATATATATATATATATATATATATATATATATATATATGATTGAAATATTGATAGCTAGAGCTTTTTGTGAGTTGAATGATTTCAGTTTTAGAATATATATATATATATATATATATATATATATTCTAAAACTGAAATCATTCAACTCACAAAAAGCTCTAGCTATCAATATTTCAATCATATATATATATATATATATATATATATATATATATATATATATATTCTAAAACTGAAATCATTCAACTCATAAAAATCTCTAGCTATCAATATTTCAATCTTATATATATATATATATATATATATATATATATATATATATATATATATATATATATATATATATATATATATATATATATATATATAGTCAGGCTAGTGTACACTCGAGTGTACCCAAAGCACCGTACACCTCAGTCATTTTTAATGATGCAGTAATTTTTTGAAAAATCTAAACCATTGATCTTCTTAAATATTTTAAGAATATACTATGTAATAAATTTTAGCTCATTTGGACACTTATAGGCCATGCATCTAAAGGAAGCAAAAATCATGCATTTCAAATTAGTTTTGTGCATCGATTGTGTTGTCCTTGGATGAGTGACTTACACTCATCCAAATGAGATCACATTTTATATGTGACCTATTATTATTGTAACCATGAAGATCAATGAATTAAAATTTGAAAAAATATGGTGTAGATAAGCAAACAACATTGGGGTGTACAACGTGATCTGTACACTCGAGTGTATTCTAGCCTGACTCTCTCTCTCACTCTCTCTCTCTCTCTCTCTCTCTCTCTATATATATATATATATATATATATAATTTATATGAGCATATACACATTGAAATCTAGAGACATTGGTGTATCTGGGTTCTCCTTAAATCCTCAATAATGAAATGCATGTTAGTAAGTGCTACTACATAGTTTGATTTCATTTCATCTATGAATATGTCATGATAAAGTGCATAATTCCTTTAACACTATTTAACTTGAGTTTTATCTATCCAGTTCATGCTATACACAGTTCTTAATATCAATAGTATAATATAGACTAGTTAGAATAGAATATGGTAATGTTATATCATATATCATACCAGTATATTCACATATGCTCAAGTTACTAGTACTCAATTCAAGAGAAATACATTACTCAATGCAAGTGAAATACAATAATGAACTGTACTAACTCCACTATGATTGCATTCTATTTATGTCTTTCAGTGTACCTCATTTATATATACTTATTTGTGTAATATTTGTAGTAGTAAAAATACAAAATAGAATAGAAAATGAAAAAGAATGATCTAATTATAGGGAGAAGCTAATAAAGATTTAGTAGAACACCAAATATTGAAACGAAATAATTACTCGACATTTAGATGCCATGAACACTATACATTCCTTGTGGATGTCTGCACTATGATGGAGGAAACAAATTACCCACTGGAAGCTTCCAGGAGAGGAAGTTGAAGCTTGCCGGTGGGGCATGAGGGATTAAGCACAACATTGATGACCTCTCGGAAAAATAGGAGGGGTATCCAACACCAACTAAAAGAAAGGGTGTCCAACATCAACTAAAGCTTCTGGTCATACCCAGTGGTGCCCGAAAAATAATCAGAGATCCCAGTGGTACCAAGATTTTCAGTACAATTACAAACGAGTAGCCAAAATTTACCAGAGATTTTGGTGGTAAGTAGTTCAGTTACTATATAGTGAGTCAGCTCTAGTGGAACCATTGATGTAGGTAGTTTAATCCAGAGTACTTTGACTCTCTATCATTGATGTAGGTAGTTTAAGCCAAAGTGCTTTGACTCTCTATCTGAATACCCTATTCTAGAGGAGGAGTCACAATTTACCTAACCAACTATATCTCCACTAAGACCAAATGTGGCCATGTCCGGGTAGCTAGTTAGAAAACATAGAATCTTAGATCAACTCTAATTCTTGTGCACTAAGATTGTATCTTGCTACAATGCTTCCATATATTATGGAACATCAAATTTTGGTACGTGGCATTAATAAATAAATTAAAGGATGAAAGTCAGATCTATGAAATTGTTATTTAGTTATACAAAGTTAGAGAGGTATGTTTCAAGTTTTATTTGTATTTAATACCGTGATAAATTTTACATTATTGATCATTTAGTTCATTACTTAATAGCTTTCTTATCTCTATACACAAAAACTTACTTAATAAAAAAACTACATTATCTTGTCTACTTGGTGAATTTCCATTCACTGAGACAATATCTTACACTATAAACAATTTTTAGGTAACCCTATTGATTATGGAGATAACTATAAAATTCTAAACAATTTTGACACTTAGCTATGTTTTAAAGCAGAACTAGACATTTTTAGTCCCTATCCACTCTAGGTCCTTAATGAGAAAAAGAAAGAGTTGTATTAGACAAGAGAATAAGAAATGTAATTCATTTCCTGGTAAAACAATTGCATCTATATTATGCATGTATTTCAATGAGCTATCAAGCGATTAATAAGAAAATATCTTGTGATTTAGTTATGATGTGAATGTTAATTTTTTTTAATGTGTATTATAACTTGAAATGATATACAAAGAAAAATAAGAAATATGGAAAAGTTCAATTGTATGTTGTGTTAGCCATGTTTTTCACCTCATACCCTAATCCTTTAGTCTAAGAGATATTGTGGGATTTGTGTCCTGATACAACTCTTTCTTTTTCTCAATCATGAACATGAAGATTCTTTCTCTTATCTAAGAGAGGTGAAGAAGAAAAAGAAGTAGTGAAGGAATCCCTTGGTGAAGGTAACGTCAAAGGCAGAAGATCCAAGTCAAGATTGAACAAGCACGAATTAACACAAGTTATTTTTAGTGTTCCAACCTCTAAACTAGGAGATATACATCCACTACCTAGAGGGGTCAATCTCTATAATTTTCAACCATGTCTGACACCTTATTCTTCATTATAAGAGTTACAACATAAGACCGCCTTTTAAAGGTCAAGGTATGTAGCCTTCCCTTGAAAGTCAAGGGAGCTAACAACCTTACAAACAACTTACTTATCCGTGATCATGATTCTTCAACCTTACCAAGGACTTACCTATTCTTGCAACGAGTCTTTAGAATTCTCCAAGGGCTTACCAACTCTTACAACAAGTCTCCCTCCTTCAAGGATTTACTCACTCTTGACTTGGATCTTCTGCCTTTGACGTTACCGTCACCAAGGGATTCCTTCACTACTTCTTTTTCTTCTTCACCTCTCTTAGATAAGAGAGAGAATCTTCATGTTCATGATTGAAAGAGAGATTGAGAGGTGGAGGAAGTGAGAGCCTCACAAGATATACATGTATAACTAGATCTCTTATAAATCTCCTACTAACTCTAATGGATGTAGCAAGTGATTAAACTCATCATAGTAGATGGAGGTTCTTGGTAGGAAAATCTCTCTAAACTATAGTATAGGGACCTTCATAGTTCTTGGATAACCATGGGATGAAGCCCAAGGGGTCCTATTTATAGTTGAGATTGCCTACTAGCTAGTAGAGACACTTAAGAATGAATTCTAGCCATTTTGGGTCTTCCAACAGATATGTTTTTGAGTTTTAAAACATTCCAATGTATAAAAATACTTTTTTTCACTTTACCATATGGTGTTGTCAGCTGAGTTATCTTTTTGGAAATTTGACCAACAAAACTATTAAGAAAAGTGTAGGGTGCCGGTCGAGTTGCCACCAGGACAAATTCCGTTGACTTTGGGTGTGATTTGAGGAAAGCCACACATTGCAATGAGGGAATAATCGTTGGACTTTCTCTAGGACTAGGTATGACCTCATAAACCATCCTTTTGACTACATAGTTGTTTATGTGATTGTCTGTTAATGGGGAATATGGAAGATATTTTTTTGTTATGCTGCCTATATTATGCCATATTTCCCAACACCATTAACATCCTCTATGCCTCTCTTTTCCCCATCAAGCTCAATTGGATTTCTCCTTGTGATACATTTTGTGAGATATGAAGAAAGCAATGTATCATTTATGAGGGGATACTAAAAGTGGAGGAAAGTAGAGTGTATATGCTTAGTGGAGTCCTTGAAAATTATAAGATGGGAAAGGAGGAGAGGGTATCTAAAATGTACTGAAGGCTAAACACCATTATAAATGGTCTTTCTGTCCTAGGTCATCCTATGGGTTTAGGAAAGATAAACTCAATGATCCTTAGGTATCTTCCCAAAAAATGGCAAACAAAGGTGACTACCATTAAAGAAACAAATTCTCTTGACGTAATTTCTATTGAAGATATCATAGGAAATGTACAAGCATTTCAAGCGCGACTTGACAAGCAAGCAAGAAGAAGAAAAGATATAAGAAAAATAATCTAAAAAGTTGAAGGAGAGTTCATTCAAAGCTCAAGTTGAATCCATTGTGCAACAATAAGACACTTGAAAATCTTCTCCATCTGCAAGTGAACATGCCATGACGTTACCTTCACCAAGGGATTCCTCTTTTTGTTATGCTGAAAGAGAATCTTCAAGGATTTACTCACTCTTGACTTGGATCTTTTGCCTTTGACGTTACCTTCACCAAGGGATTCCTTCACTACTTCTTTTTCTTCTTCACCTCTCTTAGATAAGAGAGAATCTTCATGTTCATGATTGATAGAGAGATTGAGAGGTGGAAGAAGTGAGAGCCTCACAAGATATACATGTATAACTAGATCTCTTATAAATCTCCTACTAACTCTAATGGATGTAGCAAGTGATTAAACTCATCAGAGTAGATGGAGGTTCTTGGTAGGAAAATCTCTCTAAACTATAGTATAGGGACCTTCATAGTTCTTGGATAACCATGGGATGAAGCCCAAGGGGTCCTATTTATAGTTGAGATTGCCTACTAGCTAGTAGAGACACTTAAGAATGAATTCTAGCCATTCTGGGTCTTCCAATAGATATATTTTTGAGTTTTACAACATTCCAATGTATAAAAATACTTTTTTGCACTTTACCATATGGTGTTGTCAGCTGAGTTATCTTTTTGGAAATTTGACCAACAAAACTATTAAGAAAAGCATAGGGTGCCGGTCGAGTTGCCACCAGGACAAATTCAGTTGACTTTGGGTATTGCCAAAAGCGAGATTGGCGATCGACTGAGTTTCCACTAGGACAAACTCATCCGATAAGCAAGTCTGTAGTCACTTTTGACAAGTTCCCAAAAAGTGTTTAGAAATTCAATTTAAGTGCTCTAAATTTCTATTAAGCTTATTTACAGGTCATATAATCATTACAAGTGATTTACATCAAAGATCTTTGGATTAAACTATCTATTCTTCAATCTTTATCTTTATGCATGTATGACGTGGTTTCTCCAAGTTAGGATGCACAAATTTAAGAATTTGGAGTGTGTCTATATAATCTAAAATCACTCAAGTGAAAGCATTAGATAAAAATAAGTGGAATGGTTAGTCATCATCAAAATAAGGGCTTAGTCAATTTAGACCATAAGGCAATATTCTCCCCCTTTTTAAAGATGACAACAATTCCATAAATGTATTGAAATCTTTTTAAGTACAATAAATAAAATTATAACTTTTTAGAAACATAGGGTTTCAATGAATTGAGTTAATATGCTCCCCCTCAATTGATGCTAATGGAGTTCACATACCCCCCCAATTGATTCGATGTCTATTTCACGATTATCTTTAATAACACTTACAGAAGTTATGTCTTCTACTCATATATGTCTTCTCCCTTTACATAAGACACGTCTCTCCCCCTTTATCATTTCAAAAAGTGAGGGGGTTGCAGAGCTAAAACATAACTTGTTAGAAATGGGAGTATAGAAGGGAAAAATCTAAGGGCTTGTCAAAGAAATGTTTGTAAAAAAAATTAAGACATGTATTAGAAAAAACTAGATGTAATTATAAAAAATATCAAGGAAATTATATTCAAGTAAGTAACTCAATATAGTAGATATGCAAATCAAGGAACAAACTTGAGTATGTATTAAACAAGATACAAGCATAGCATATAATTGAATACCAATAAATAAATAGAAATAGAAGTACATGTAGATGACTACTAGTAGATGATATGACATGTTGGAACTACTAGTAGAATCTAGATCATAGAAAATGATTCTCAAGTAAAAAACAAGCTGCGAGTAGAAGTAGAGAAATATTTGAACAATGAAATATACAATTTCAGAAGCATGAAAGGATAACTCACTAGCAAATATGCATCATCTTAAAAAAATGATTACCTCTAAATAACACAATGTTGCATCAAAATAAGATATACAACTAGATAGATGTACCATGTTAGATCACAACCGAAGCAAGTTAATCACACCTAAAGGTTTCAAAGAGATTATCATCACAAGACATGAATAATAAATCAAGACAAGTTAGTAATACACTATGAGAGCATCAGGGGTAATTTTTGAACATGAATGTGATGAGAATCATAATATACCAATTTTGACTAAAAACAACATGTAAAGTGCATAAAAACTTGGCAAAAAAAGTAATTATTGGATATGGGAAAAACACCATTACTTTTGTTCTTACCATTTCTTTTCCTCTACTTACTAACCATAAACATCTCAACTTTTTTCTTTTATGTGGAATGAGAAACCAAATTGCAAATCAATAGTTCATCTCAATCCATTTGCAAGTGATCTATAAGAAGAAAGATGAAATGGTTCCCAATCATATTTTGGGTCCGGAGTGGTTAGCTTAGCAACCAAAGTCCTAGTTCTTTGGGGTTCTTTCCTAAATGAGAAATATGGAGAATAATGGTGAATTTGATTGCAATAGTTACAAACTCCCTTAGCCTTGGAACTAGATTCTCCATGAAATATTGGATGCCATTTCTCTATAATTTTTTGGATACAATCATACCCTATACCATGTCTATCAATTTGTTTAGTAGTATCATGTATGATATCATTAAGATTCTTTTTACCATCTAAATCTTTGAAAAGAGGATATCAAACTATGATTATCATGCATAAGGGAAGTAATGGTGGAAGATGATTGATTTATATCATCTCTAGCATACAAAAGATCAGTTTTTAAGAAAAGATCTTTGTTCATATAAGAATATTTTTAGTATAAGGAGCAACACAATTATTCTCTCTTCTAGTAGAGCTAGAAGAAGATTCAAGTACATTGATTATACCAAAAAAGGAAGCATTTTCAGGCAATCTTAGAAAGATAGACACTATTTTTGGATTCTATTTCTTGCACAAAAAACTCTTTGTCATCTATTTTAGTTCTAAGAACATTAGCTTTGATCATGAGAGAATTCACAATTTTAGTATGCTCTTCAATTAGAACAAGGAATAAGAGATTGAGATTCTAGAAATTTAACCTTATCAAGCAAGCTAGTATTTTCAAGTTTAAGAGCATCTACTTATCTAAGATAAGCATTGTTTTCTATCTCAACACTATTGAATTTCAATTCAATTTCTAAATAATACATTTATAGATTGTTAACATCATCTGGAAACCAAATGCTAAAATATTCAAGATCATCATTTTCTTCATGCAGGTTATTAATAATCTTTGCAAGTTTTTTTCTATTTGTGCTTAGTAGACTTAAGAGTTGCACAAGTAGTATGAATAATGAAAATTAAGAATTCTTTATCTAAGGAGTTTAGATTTACCTCATTTGAATCTTCTTTTGAACTTACCATGAGAGCAAAATGGCATTATCCACTTTCACTAGAGCTTGAGTTATAGAATTCATTAGAGATTTTTTGCCAATTCTTCTTCTTCTTGTACTTCTCTTCCCTTCTCCTATGATGATGGGTCATTTTTACTTTTGCCCAATCTTCCTTGACGTGACCCTTCTTTCCACATTTGAAGTACCAGGTGGAGGAAAAAGACTTGACTTTGAGGTATTTACCTTTGGAATACATGGCATGTTCACTTGCAGATGGAGAAGATTTTCAAGTGTCTTATTGTTGCACAATGGATTCAACTTGAGCTTTGAATGAACTCTCCTTCAACTTTTTAGATTATTTTTCTTATATCTTTTCTTCTTCTTGCTTGCTTGTCAAGTCGCGCTTGAAATGCTTGTACATTTCCTATGATATCTTCAATAGAAATTACGTCAAGAGAATTTGTTTCTTTAATGGTAGTCACCTTTGTTTGCCATTTTTTGGGAAGATACCTAAGGATCATTGAGTTTATCTTTCCTAGATCCATAGGATGACCTAGGACAGAAAGACCATTTATAATGGTGTTTAGCCTTGAGTACATTTTAGATACCCTCTCCTCCTTTCCCATCTTATAATTTTCAAGGACTCCACTAAGCATATACACTCTACTTTCCTCCACTTTTAGTATCCCCTCATAAATGATACATTGCTTTCTTCATATCTCACAAAATGTATCACAAGGAGAAATCCAATTGAGCTTGATGGGGAAAAGAGAGGCATAGAGGATGTTAATGGTGTTGTGAAATATGGCATAATATAGGCAGCATAACAAAAAAATATCTTCCATATTCCCCATTAACAGACAATCGCATAAACAACTATGTAGTCAAAAGGATGGTTTATGAGGTCATACCTAGTCCTAGAGAAAGTCCAACGATTATTCCCTCATTGCAATGTGTGGCTTTCCTCAAATCACACTCGAACATGTCTGAGAAGCTCCTAGTAGATCACCACAGATAGTATCCTGACGTTGTCCTCCTAGTAGTAAAAACTCCTTGCATCTACAGTAGTTCACATGGACCACCAAGAACTATTGTTGTTCTGTTAGAACAACCAGGAAGGAGTTGTACCTCTTTGTTGGTGTACTAGCACCAACTTGCTCTCCCATAATTGTTCTCCCTTGCTATTCCTCTCTTTAGCGGGTATGACTTATTCAAGTTCTCTCAGCAATCACAGTCAGAGAAGACAAACAATTATCAAAGGAAATTGAGTTATGTTCTCAGAAGCCCCAGTACCCTATTATTTCTAGGAGTGTCAGAGTTAGGGTTCCCAAACTGAGTGGGAGAGGAAGGGATCTAAATTGTACAAATTTCTGCAACCTATGAGTGGGAAACGGTCGGTTCACATGTGAACCGATAGGTTGGCATGTGAGCCAATTTGTTCAATCCTTGAACCAACCATTTCATCATGTTTCCCAATCACAATTGTAGTGGCAATTAATATCATTAGCACAAATCCTTGAATAAATCAAATTGATCCACCAACCACCCCGTGCACAACCTGATCCGGTCAGTTCATGGACCTGAGCCGATTAGTTCACTTCCTTAACCAGTTAGTTCACTATCCAAAATTGCTAAAGTTGGTTCAATTGACCTGACACATTGAAATGATTATTTTGACTCTTGAATTGGTTAGTTCACTACTTATTCAGCCAATATTCAATCAATGTTGTTTAAATTGAATACTTAACTCTTTAGTAATCAATTTTAAACCATATTCATGAATGAACTCCTATTCTAAGTGTATCCTATGTGTGTGAACCTATAGGTTCCAAGTTACGTTGGTAGTGTATGTCCATAACCAACTTATGGCATCAAAAGAAAATATTAGCATCTAGTAACACATAATTGCTACCCAAGTAATTGGAAAGTTGGAGAACAACTTCAACCTACAATCTGTGATTGGTGTTATAGTGATTGAACTTGAGGCATGGGATCGTCATCCTTTCAATGTTCAATCCATGTTCCTTACTCTAGAGTAGACTGTATGAGATATATGTGACCTCAATATCATATATTGATTCACATGTGCATTCACATGCTTTTTCAGAGTCTCTCTTATCAAGTGGCAAGGATATCAAACTCCAGTAGGAGGGAGAAGTCCCATCTACATCACTCATAGCCATCCCCACGTGTCACAGTGCATCTGATCATTGACTTTGTGGAAACCCTTATTCAAGGTCACAATGGATGATGTCAGAGTACACAAAATGACATGTGATGAGTGTAGTGAGCTCAGGTCTAAGAATCACAATCACCACCTTCACTATGAGAGATGACTATTACCACCAATTATGGTTTCCATGTGTCACTCTCATTGTGGATCTGCCCAATACACTGTTCTGACAAGTATCTATGTGCTTGGTTTGATATCACATATCACGACAAATGATATTCTATCATCAACCAACACACACTCTAGTCTTATATGTTATTGTTTTCTATTATCCTTCCACAATAACATCTGACTAGGGATATAACAAGAATGTACATACTCTTAACATCTGTACGATCTCATTCTTCAGGTCATCAACCCAAAGACATATGTCATCGAGTTATGTCATTCCTTAGACATTCATTATGTTTCTGTATTAGCTCATAACTGAGTGAAATAGAATAAATTAGAAAACTGACTTTATAATTAACCAAATCCTTTATAAGATATGCCATAAGAATCATGACATGATTGGCTCTCTAGGAATACATACCAATAGATGGCTCTTGCATTCAAAGGGTTGATTTGTTCAAAGTAGCTTCATCCCATTCTTCTTCCTTTGTCTTCATTTTCTTATATGGAAAATCCACCATTCTACATAGCTTAAGACTTGATCCTTTGCTATAGAATTGCATTCTTATCTACCAATAGAGGAAGTTTCTCCCATCAAAGATTAGAATGTTTACATAGTATCTCCCACCTTGATAATTTCCCATCTTCTCCTACTTGTAGAAGTATTGCTTGGAGAAGACTCGATCTGATACCACTTATTGGATCTATATTGAGCTGTAGAGGGGAAGTGAACATAGATAAAACCACTTAAAACCAAATTCATTAGATTTATAGATATTTATAAGATAATATGGAAAGTATGAATTTTAGGTGCAACTAAACAAGCATAGTAAGGGTGAGAGAGATTGAATAAGCACCTTCCAACCTCCAAAATAGAAGATGTACACCCACTACCTAGAAGTCTCAATCTCTAGGATTTTCAACCATGTCTCACTCCTTATATTACATTACAAGAGTTGCAACATAAGACCACCCTTTTCAAGGTCAAGGGTACCTAGCTTTCCCTTTAAGGTCAAGTGAGCCACTAACCTTACAAAGGACTTACCTATCCATGACCAAACGTCTTCCACCTTACCAAGTACTTACCCACTCATGCAACAAGTCTTCATCCTTCTCTAAGGACTTACCCACTCTTGCAAGTTTTCCACCTTCAAGAATTTCTACTCTTGACTTGGATCTTCTGCCTTTGACTTCACTTTCACCAAGAAGAAGCTTTTCACTAAGAGACTCCTTCCCTTATTCTTCTTCTTCACCTCTCTTATCTAAGAGAGAATCTTCATCTTCATGATAGTAAGAGAGATTGGGAGGTGGGGGAAGTGAGAGCCTCACAAGATATACATATATGACTAATTACTCAATCTAATAGATGTAGCAAGTGATTAAGCTCATGAGAGTGGATGAAGGCTCTTGAGAAGCAAATCTTTTTCAACTATAGTGTAGGGACCTTCATAGTGCTTGGCTAACCATTGTATGAAGCCTAAGGGTCATATATATAATTTAGGTTGCCTACTAGATTGTAGAGATACTTCGGATCAAATTCTTGGGTGTTCTAGTATATATATTTTTGAGTTTTGCAGCACTCCAACAACTACAAATACTTTTTTGCACTTTAGTGTAAAATGTTTTTGGCTGAATTATCTATTTGCAAACTTGACCAAAAATACTATATGACAATTCAAAGTGAAGGGTATCGGTCGAGCTGCCACCAAGACAAACTCGATCGACCCTGACTATTACCAAATGCCAGATTGGATGTCAGCTGAGTTTCCACAAGGAAAAACTCGGCTAACAAGCAAGTCTATGATCACTTTTGACAAATTCCTACTAAGATTTATATTCAATGTAAGTGACCTAAATTTCTATTAACCTTAATAACAAGTCATATGCTCATTATAAGTGATTTACATCAAAGATCTATGAAGAAAACTATCTATTCTTCAATCTCAATCTTTATGCATGTATGACTTGATTTCTCCAAGTTAGGATCAAGTTTAGGCATTTGGAATGTTTCTATCTAATATGAAATCACTCTAGTAAAAGTATTACACACAAATAAGTGAAATGGTTAGTCATCGTCAAAAGAAGGGTTTAGTCAATCTAGACCTTGAGTTAATAATTCATTTTTCTGATGTTTGGTTGTTGGTGGAAAAGTGATATGGAAGGAGTGCTCATGTCAATGAGGGGGCTATTTCCCTTGGTTTTTAAGGATAGTGGTTGAATGAATGAAACAATGATTGGATGTTAGCCATGTGTGGGGGTGTTATTCTAGGTTTAACTAAAATAGTTAAGATCTTTGCATCCATTCCATTGGAAGCACATTGTAGGCATGAAAAATGGCATGGCAGTAATGGTATAGACAAGAAAATTTAGACAAACAATATCATCACAAAACTTAATCAGTGAATGTACAAACAAACATCAATTAGTTCATACAAACAAAGTAGTGAAATTGGCTTAGTGTTGTCACTTATGTTAGCACTAGATGTGCATCCTTCTCAAAAGATTAAGTATTTGTCTTGATTTTCCAAAAATGTTGTGATTATAGAAATGGTAGGTTTCTTTTGATATTAAGCATTTTGAATTAGAATAATCTTTTGTTTTTGGAATTCATTAGATTCTAAAAATGGTATTATTTATAGAAACAATCTTTTTACAAAAAGTTCTAATTATGAAAAATACTTTCTTTATTTTAAAAAATTATATTCAATTTTGAGAAAGGTTTAATTTTGTAAAAAATTTAGATTTTGGAAATTATTTGAATTAAAAAAATGGAGTTTGAATTCAATTTTTATATTCTTGAAAATAAAATTTGAATTTCATAAAATATATTTATTTTAAAAAGAAATTTGAATTGAAAAGGCTTGAATTTTTTAATACTTTTAACTTAAAAAAAATTAATGTTAAAAAATGTTAGTAAAACCTTTCAATTTTGACAAGCAAGTTTGAGCTCTGAGAAAGATTCAAAAAATTATTTTGAATTTCAAAATGTTTATATTCTAAGAAACATTTCAAACTCTGGGAATGTATTTTGAATTTTGAAACACATCAAAATTTTCAAATACATTTAGAATTTTCTTGGTCAAACAACCACAATTTTTTATTAATACCATACTTTAGGCAAAAGCTAGATGCACCCCACAACATGGTAACCTAAACCATCATAAAACTACCAAAGCTACCAAGGACCCACAACGTGGTAACCTAAACCCGCATAAAACGAATACTAAAGCTACCAAGGACTAACAGCAACCAAGACAAGTACTTTTATACCTACTGAGCTCCATACATGGAACCAAGAAGATAAAATACACAACAATCATGTATCTTCATGTAGGGTAGAGCCCTGAGGCATGAAACCAAAAGAGATAAGAAAACACCAAGACATCAACCAGAACTAGAATCACATTCCAATTTTCTAGTAACAAAAGTGCACCCAGGATTAAAAAAACCAAATCCACAAATGGAGTGTGAAAGCAATGTATACAAATAGAAACCTTTAACAACATCAAACAACAAATTTGCAATTCATCAACCTAGATAATATCAATGGATTTATCAAAGTCAACACCTAGAATCTCTGAAATCTTGCTCTTCTTCAACCTTATCTGCTTCCTCTTTGGTCTAGGATCACCATTGATCTAAAACTTCTGTATAAGATCTAGTTCCAAATCCTACAAATCATAAGAGATATCTTCCCCGTTCAAGTCATAGTTAACTGTCTTCCTCTACTGATAATCCAACAAAAGACCACAACTATGCATGACATTCTCCATGTAGCGTAATTTATCCACTACTTAGGACATTTATCCAACTTCCGTTCCAATTTCAAGGTGCCCAGGTTCATTGCCTCAGGAGAACGTATTTTTAGTTATACCACAATAAGACTAGTAGCTACTTGGGAAAATCCTTAGAGATGGTAACCTACCAATCTCTTCAATCACCAGGATAGCACAATCCTTCCTTAGATCTGAAGCATCTTTGTGAACAAATACACTATTTCGGCTACATTGGGGTGGATCAAAGAGTTCATCATATTCATAGGGCAAAGGACATGGGTCTGCTGGCTCTCCTGGAATTTCTCGTGCTACCTCTCTACTATGTTCTTGTTAAGTCTCCTTCATCTTTGCATCTTGACAGGAAATTCCACTACCAATATAAGACTATTTTGCAAGCTTCAATTGAAGATCATTGCTAGGAACCCTTGCACAATACCCTGGGGCATGAGATCTTGTGCCCAAATCTTTAACTTCCATATCATGTCATCAGTCTAGTAAGTGTCTCTACCTTCAAGAGAATTGGATTACCTTCAACCTCCACTAGCAAGGATTTGGGAAGGGCTTGTTAGACTGATGATCCACAATGACCTTTGCATCACTTAAGCAACCAACCAAACACGTGGAATCATCAAAGTCAAGAGGTCTTCACAATGTGTTGGAAACCATTGTCAATCTATCATGCTCCATGACATCCTTGGATTCTCTATCTTTAACCACTCTAGATATAATAGGAAGGATAGAAGAGGAAGCAACAAACCTAAAACCCATGCTTGGATGATGGTGAGCATACCATCCAACATTGACAATGCTTCCTCTATGAAGTGATCCTTCTCCAACATTGTAGGCAAATTGATCACAAATCCCTCTTTCTCCTCCATCGTAATTTTGAATTTACTATTGGGGCTATAAATCCTACAAATCTATCTTGAGAGTTGTCATTCGAATCAATTTTCTACAATAAACCAAATCCAAATGAACTCATCCAGTCAGCAATATTGACTCCAGATTTCTTTGCAACACCATTCCACATACAAGGCTCCACAAAACTGATAGCCGCAACCTCCACTTCTGGCTGCCCCTGTTGACTCACCAGGAACCAATCGGCAACTAGAGAAATGGGATATGTACAAGAAGCAACTGATTGATGTTCTATAGAAGAATGTGGATAGAAAAGGGATGGAATAAATGGACACAGTTCTGCCCGCATTCCCCTCATTCTTTTAGTGTTGCAAAGAGAATAAAACCCCTTGTTCGGAGATGATTTGGGATGAACCTTGCGGTGATTTCTCTACATTTTTCATTCTTAAACATGATGGAGTAATTAACTGATTTGACTCTAGCACTCTATCTCATCCGGAATCACCTCACTCTGTAGGGTTTTTCACACCTTGACCTCTCCCCCTTCCGTGGCTATATCACCCCATCAATACTCAACATTTTTTTGTGAAAGTAAAAACTACTCTTTTTGTTTGATATATGGTTCCTACCTTGAAATTACATCTTAATGATAGTTCCCCAATAGTTTCCAATAGATTTCAACAACATCTTCCAACTTATACTTGCATATGTGATTTTCTTTTCCCTAATCTCTGTAGGGTTGCAATTTATTCGTCCTAATGAGGTTGATTCAATCACCAAATTAATGGTACCAACCTTAATATACCTCTAAAAATGATGACATAATTGATATCTTGTTCAAGGGAATGGCTATGCTAAAAAATAGGGATAACCTATTATAATGGGGCCACATGTGAAAAATTCATATTCATCCTAATTTTAGTTGCACTTTTATCTTGGTTTTGGATTCACAATTATCATTTTACTTTAGAATCAACTTACTTGATGATTCTTATGTGTTATGTTAATTTGTTAGGGTTTTGATGTATTATGGACTTCTGCTTCAAGCTTATGCACAATCTCTCCATACCAGTGTAATACATGGGGTCCCATTTCCCTTCAACATGTGGGAGTCGAGAGAGGACACCTCTTGCAATATACGGGCAATATCATGACCCAAAATGATTTTCCAATAAGGTCACATGGAAAACTTTTCTTTATTTTGGGCCCAAATCCATGCCTAACCTCCCACAATGAACCTACATTTTATCGATCTAGGAACTCATTGATTTTCTTTCTTATTCTGTGTCATCAATTAGTTTCATTCAAAAATTTCCATTCATTGACAAATGATTATGTCCCTACCCATCAATTGATGAAAACTAAACAACCAATTATTAATGAAAACTTGGGCACACAACCACCAATGAAAACTAGGGAACTAACATACTAATGAAAATTTGGGGACTCGACGACTAGTGAAAATCTGGGCACTAGACAATTGGTGAAAACCTAGGCCCTTATCAACCAATGATACACAACATCAACCAATGAAAACATAATTGCACCAAAGGATGAGTTTCCAACATACTTCCACCAAATGATGAATGTAATGATAACGCGCCTAACGCTGAAAACCCAAGCCAAGGACTGATGAAATCCCTTCATCCACCAACTAATGATATTCCTACATCCATCTACCAATGGGATTTCTAAACCTAAAAAAATGTGAATGCGTGCAACTGATGGAATCTCTAATTCCGTCCACTGACAGTAATTTGAAAAGTCAAGTGACCCCTCATCTTCCTCATATAAATTCCATAACATTGGATGCTAAAGTAGATGGAAACCCTAACTTTTTCCTATAAATACAATGCTCCATCCTCCCTTGTGTGCCATCTCTTCTCCAACCATCAGTTTGCAAGACTCCACACTCAACTCCAATTAGAAAAATCATTTCTATTGGTCATTTTCATCAATTTTGTTCGTCGATGACCTCTAGTTCACTAAGACTCAAGATCCTATCCTCAAACATGACCACATATGCCTCCACTTGCATTAGTATCCACCACCATCGTTCCACTTGTTGCGTCCTCAGTCACAGATCAAATCCTATCAAGAAAGACAGTGAATAGAAGACCCACCTTATGAAAATAATGGGTGTATTCTCCACCTACATTGGACCAACCCTATAGTCAATCATTAAGGTTGTTGTCACACATCAAGGTTACATACCATCTTTCCATTGAGACAATGGACATCTCTTCCCATTACTAGCATATAAATTTGTATGAACCTTGTTTCATTTTGAATCAACCATTTTATGTTGGTAAACTTGTCTAGTCAGCAGGATTACATGTTTATCATGATCTTGGATGTAGAGAACTTTGAAACTAAGATCTAGTTTACCATGTTTATATTGATTAATATTGCAAGCTGAATCTATATCACTAAACTGACCTAGACTATTGAAAATGATATTTCTTTGACTTAAAAAAGAAAGTTTATCTAGGGGAAGACCTTCACTATTTCATAACATATACTTGTGGGGTCAAATGAGTTAAGCCACATATAAATATAAATAATCATTTTCAAGGTAAGATCTGAAATAAAGAGAGAGAAATAAATAAAAAAGTTGTAAGATGATGTTTGATTATGAGTTGGTGGTAGTACTGGGAAGAGGGGTGAACATAATATTATGAAAAGGCCTACTCCATATCTCATTACATTGTTCCATTCCTGGATACCAAAAAGAGGCAAAGGGCCTATATTATGTTTATCTCTACTATTGTTCTTAACTGATGGACTGGATCTTGTCAAGTGCATATCTCCAAGTACTTTCTAATGTAAAGGAGGTGGAGTCTTCAGAGAGGCTTCTTTATCATCCAATAGGTTTTTTGTTCATTAACCACTAGATTTAGGTCTAGGTCTTTGAACATTTTTAGGATCTCTTTATCATCTCTATAGGAAGAAGTCTTATCTAAGATTGAAGGAAAACCTTACTTATATAAGATATTCATTGACAAGATTTTATACATGATTTTTCAAGTTTTAAATTTTCTTGAGGTGAGATATTATTGGTTGATTAAAATATTTTATAGAAACCTCAAAAATACATAGACATGAACTTAAAATATTTCTAGACATGAAGTTAAAGGTGGGGTAAGCTTCAACTAAGTCAAGGATTATAAAGTTATTGCAAGAATATAATGTGATATAGTTTGTGTAGATTCATAAGAAGCTCACAGCGAGATCCTACTAGATCAACAATTTTTTACAGTAGGGTGATAAATTTATAAACAAGTTTGAATTTCTACATAGGCATATATTTGTTATGTGCCTATCTTAAGGATGTTGCAAATGTAGTTTTATTTACTTAATGTTGGTTTGTGGATTCTTTGAGAATGATATTATGGATTTGTATTGTTTGAGAGTATGGAATTGAAGTTGGCGACCTCCTTCAGCCTCATTCGAACCTGAATTCACAAGGTGGTCATAGAATATGGTGTATACAAAGGAGAAAATTAAGGATCAATTAGATGCTCTCATGTTCAAAATGATGTGAGGATTTTTTTGATGAAAATATTTGAAGACAATCATGAGAGAGGAGGGTTTAAGAAGTCATAAAAATGAATCATTGTGTGTCCTTAGCATAGGACACAACGCAAGGTAGGAGGTGATGGTCTTTTCCTCAGATTCATTTCACGTGAAATAAAAAGAGGCTGAAATAGGAAATTAATGAAAGAAGATGCATGGAACTGGGTATCTATATATCTAATGTTATATTTTAGGTTGATCAAATGTAATGATTGAAGACTTAGTAATTTTGGTTTAAATAAATATTTAATAGTTGGTATTTTTAATTAAAAAATGTGAGTTATTTCGTATTTTAGTTTCAAGTTTGAACAAAGTCCAAATTACCGAACCTTTTGACTAAAGCCTAACTAGGTGTCCATATTTTTCATGTCTTTAGTTTCCCCTTTTGAAAATTAATTATCAAAAAGGTAGTCAAATATGCATACTTCATACTTTATTTATATTTATTAGTCCTTATGGAAACTTATATTGATATTTTTTGTGAAGTCTAAATAAAGGCATCTTTGTTGCTAATTATAGTACTGGGTGTTAAAGAAATATTTACAAATGATGCTTTAAATTTTAGAGTTGAAGAGGATAGGGAAATATACTTAAGGGAAAACTGTTACCCAAATTTATGTGACTTCTCCTTTTTGAGTTTCAACTAATTTTTAAGTTAATTAGGTTCCTATTTGAAGTACTACTCACTTGTAAGTAATTAATTTTCTTTATGTGGATGTTATAATGAAAACATTTTTTATATAGTGATACTATTACTTAAAAGAAAGAAGAAGGATGTTTTCATATTTTCATTAATAAGAAATTTTGGGTTGTAATATTTTCCTTCATATTAATTTTCCTAAAATAAAAGAGGGATATAAATATATATATATTCTATTATATTTATCTTTTTCTTGTTTCAAAGATTTTATAGATTTTAGGGGGAAGGGCCCCTACTTATATGAGACATTTGTGTTGAGGTCTCAAATTTGGAATTAGGATAGGACTTCATGAAAGGGTTTATATTAAATTGCTTTTCTAAGTATAGAGCATTAGGGATATTATAGCTTCAATTCACATAATTGGAGCTTCTATGAAATCTAAATAACTGAACTGTGAAACTACTAAACAAGGACAAGGGCTTTTACTCATACATGACTACCAATCTAGGGGAAGCCACAAGGAAAAACACCATGGTTTTCCAGCTTATGGGTCCCCAAATTTTTTTCCCAGTGGGATAAAGAGGCTTAGATCATGACGACTTCCTAATAGTTGGTGACACTAGATTAAAATCTCAACGACTTTCCTTGATCCCTGAACCCCCTTGCTTTATAGGAACACCTTGAACCCCAATCTAAATTTCTTATTTCTTCCGTGCTGAAGTTTGAGAGAAGAATTTTCTTCCTCTTTTAGTCACTTGTCTCCTTTGCATTTAGAACATTCTTTTTTGTAATAAAGATCCCAATGCATATGGATGACATGGAAAATGTCATGAAAAAAACATGTCATATAGATTAATTGTTCTATTTTGATGTATTTTTGAATTATTAGTTTTCAATGATTCTAGATAGTTTTGGTTTATTTCTATTAGTTATTGATAACCTTTTAATGTTTTACTTCTAATTCATAATAGCTAGTTTGAGTTGATTTCTTGTAATTCTTGATCTAGCATGTTCTAGAAATTTTGTGATAAATCAGTAACCTCAAATGCAAAATCTTTTCATAATAAATAATGTTTAATACTCAAGCATATTTGAGCATAGTTTGATCGTTTGTTATGGGATTTAAATGAAACTATGGTATTTTCTCATAATCGCCTTCTTATGCTAATTTGTCTATCTCTTACGAGATGTAATGTTGTCTTAAATTAATCATGAAATAATAAAAGTAAAACTATATTTGATATTGGCTTTTTAAGTTGGCCAATAACTTGAAGAACAAAGTTCATCATGTCATAGTCTATTTTAATTTAGCTATCTAAAAAATATCTCAACTCGGTTTGTATATGTCAATTTCAAACACTAGATTGTCTCATGTAACCCACTAATCATCCTGACCATTTGGGATAACTCTCATCTATGGTATACCTTGGGATGAATGGAATCTAACAACCAAAATCACTAGGCAGGATACTGAAAGGTTTTTTATCATCTTTAGACCCATGTGATTTAGAAAATGGCGTATGTGGTTAACTTTGTAATCCAAACATGAACGGATTGTGCTATTTCATCCCAAAAGACATGTGTAATATCGATACATATCATGTGATGATAGAGTGGATAACATGTACCATGCATATAATAAGATCACCTTAGTTGATCTCTTCCTACACTTTCTAACTTTCCCACCATTAGGTCATGTAATTCTTGGATTTTCCATGTCTCCTACTGATATAGAGCATATATAGATATGTCCATATTTCTAGATAAAAGTAGATATAGATATGTCCTTATTTCTAGCTAAAAGTAAGACATCAACTCCATTAATTATCATTCAATATCCTTTGTAAATAGATACCACACAACTTCATTATGTACGTGTATTTCTTGGGCAGAAAAATTACATTTTATTTTTAAATAATATTGATGATATGTAGGCTAAAATCCTCCATTTTTATTAATAATTAACCTAGTATAAAACAAAATAGAGATAACTCATAGATATCATCCTTCAATGGAGTCTTCAATTGAGAAGCGTATTTCTTGGGCAGAAAAATTACATTTTATTTTTAAATAATATTGATGATATGTAGGCTAAAATTCTCCATTTTTATTAATAATTAACCTAGTATAAACCAAAATAGAGATAACTCATAGATATCATCCTTCAATGGAGTCTTCAATTGATAAGATACACACTTAACTACATATAGAGTAACCATATTTATAATCCATATTGTTAGACATCATGTCTAACAATCAACTACACCATGATTATTAGACAGTCCAAGGTATGGTAGAAGCACTAAAACTAAACCCTTAATCTAAAAAATAACAAACAATTGGTAGTGGAAGACTTAGCATATAAAGAAATTTGAAACAACATTTTTATGGAAGATCAGCATTCATTCACATAACCTAATCAATGGAATGTCACACAAGCCATTTACAAACTTCACATGAACATATAGTTAACGAGTTTTTGGAAATATATACATGAGAATATATAATTACAAGATTGTTCTTTATACAAAAAAACCCACACAGCATACCCCAAATACCACAATACAATACTACATACTAAACATCACACACACATCTACACTTCACATAATAGTAAAGTCACTCCACTCAAGGTTCAGGTCCACGGGTTGATGACTTAGCTTTGGTACCCAAAATTTGTTCAATGGTTGATTAGTTGATGACCAAGTGAGAAAATACACACGAGTAAATTGATAAAAATTTATCTTTTTTTCTGATTAAGGTGTATTAAATCCATTTATTCATTATGCATGAATGAGATATGATACTAGGATGCACACTAACAATGATAACCACCTTTGTGAATTTGAGGTTGACTCAACGTCTTCAAGACACAACCCCCCAAGAAGATTAGAAATACAAGTTTGAAGCGGAAAATTTAGATAACCAATATGACTACTGGTTTGAGGAGCAATTATTGACTACCAATGAGAAGGCCATTTACTTCATGAATGTGACCATGAGATTCATTAATATATGAATGAGAAGAAGGACGCCATACTTTATTGAAGTCAATAAACTTAGCGTTAGTGGAAGGAAACCGACATCTGATTGTGACATTTTGACCCCATACCTTACATTGTTTTTGTTATGCTTTTTATTTTATACTTTTCAAGAAACATAGACACATCAAGTTAGACACGTTATCATTTTTTATTCATCTTAGAACATGAAATTAGCCCAAAGAATGACCTATGGAGTGGAAAACCCATGAGAAGATCCTTGGTGAGAAGAAGAACAAAATTGAACTATACTAAAAGCTACATCAAACTGAATGTCATCACCATTGTCTTCGCCACGATGATGCTGAAAGATGACCAAAAGGACAATTCTCCACAAAAAGGCTATGGTGGCCCCTTACATCCCACCTGAGTAACTTGAATCCTCACCCTCTCACCTCCATAGGTCCGTAATCATTACCCTAGTATCCTAAGACATTGTTTCATGTTGAGGACAACATGATTTAAAAGATTGAGGTGGTAGGGTGGTAAACCCTTGTTTTCTTTCTTCCATTGTTCTAAATTTTGTCTAAGATTATAAATTGCATGATTTAACCCTAAAGTTATCTACTTTACCCTTCATATTCTTTCATTTTACATTATTGCCTATCATGTATCTTATTTCCTTTTATTTTTCAATTTTTCTATTTTGTTCATTGCATAGCATGACATGTAGCTTTTGTAATTTCCTTGAGTATACTTAATTAAGTTTTACTTTCATGTTATTTCCTGATTTCTAGTTAGATCTTGATGTGAATAGGGGTATTTGACACGCCTTTTGCCAATTCTTTCCAAGATTGTTATAACTTTCCCTAAAAAATGTTCTATCTTTATCTATCTTTTTGAATTCAAAGTAAATGTAACAACCTTTGATGAATGTGACTGACTCCCATGTATGGTTTTTAACTTATAGACTTACGTGCTTCCCACTTCTCTTATTTTGTATTAAATGACTAAAAGGCAACTAGAGCATGCCATATATATTAAGGATTTGATAAATTATAATGAAAATAATTTCATTTGATATAAGTGTTCATTTATTACGATTTTTCCATGGTTTATGAAGATTGTTGGACTTGCTTACATGCAAGAGTACCTATATGGAAATCTACATTGTTTCAGTTTCTTGATCCACTATTCTTCCACCATTCCTTACCTCACTACCTCATGAAAAGATGCCAAAACAGGTATGAAAAAGAGAATGTATGACCACCATCCAAAAGCTTGGGGTGGTCAACCCTTCCTTTATGTTTCATTCCTACCACCATATGTCATATATACAAAGTAGAAAATAATGAAAAAGAAAAATATAAAAAGAAAATAAAAGATGATCTTATGTAATAGCATCTATATAAAATAAAGAAAAGATGGTGCTTGTATGAAATAGCATCACAATCTTCTTCCACAATCCTTTCTTCCTATTACATAACTATTGGCTAAGAAACAACAAACCTAGTCGTCATACCCACAAAAACAACGAAATGGGTCAAGTATGGTAGATTGAATTATGAAACTGAATGTATGCAAATGAAACTACATTCCAAGATTCTTTAGACCAATATAGATATGAAATGATTTTTTTCATAGTCTTGTGGATGTCATGTATGCAAAGTCTTTGTTCTATGTTCTTTGGTTTTTTATGAACCATGGTTGAAGAAGAAAAAGGAGGTGGATTTCATTTACGTATTTAAGGTTGATCTTGTCTAGTCAATGAGCATGTGTGAGTGCATTTATCATTTCTTCATTGAATTAATTGGAAAATAGATTTTCTTAGAGCATACTTGAGTACAAATGTATTTTAATCTCAGGGGTGGTGATCGATCCATAGATTGAGTCTATATATTATTTCTTTTTTCTCCTTGCTTACATCTAGATGTTTCATAATGCATGTCACATTCCCAATAATTGGTTTGTTGTCAAATGCACTTAAAGATGCTCTTTGCATGTTTTTATAGGTAATTTGGTGCTAGTTGATGAAAAAGGAGACATATGATCCCAAGGACTCCAAAATGCATGTCAACTCCAACCTACCCCAAGTGACCAAGGAACAAAGTAGAGCTAAGAGTACCATGGATATCCAAGTTCAACACTCAAAGTGCACTAAAAAGCCCCCCAAAATGGCCATAGTACTTTTTCATGGTTGTGCTATGAGACCTCTAGATCTAGTGAAGTCATAAATTCATCATGACTAGGACATTCGAGCCACCAAGGCCGTACAAGACAAAATGGTCATTGTAGGACAAACCACCGGGATTGTGCCAGCCAAAATAGAGCATGGTAGCACAAAACAAAATAACCAATGGTCAAGTTCATGATTACTCATCCTCTCAACCATGACAAACATGCTACTCACTACAACCACTCTACCTACACTCCACCATAAATACGGTACCCACTATGGTCATGCCACCACATCTCCGAAACCCTATATTGAATCTGACATTTTACCTCCTCCACTAGGACCATTCTCCACTATGATGATCATGCACTAGACTACCCACCAAGAAAGCGGTGAAAACCACAAATATACTACCCACCTAACGCTAATACTTCCCACTACCATTTATACCACTTTATCCCGACTTAGTCGAGGCCCCCTATGTCAGTATATAAATAAAATAGTAGTATCTAGGAGCCAACATTTAGCCCTTCTTAGACATTTGTAGCACTCTTAGCTGCCAACCACCACTCCAACTCCATTCCCTTCAACTTCTACCACAAAACGCTAGTCTTCTAGAGTTTTGATCTTATCCACTCTACTTTTGATGACATTCCATACAATTGGAAGATGATCTCATGCTTGAAGTTGCTGGAGGTGAAGATTGAAGCTTCTCCACCCACGTCCATGGTGAGGTGCTATCATATTCTCCCTCTTCTTTTGTATTTTATTTGACTATGAGTGGCTAAGCCCCCTTTGTGGACTATTTTGGGGAAAGATATGTAACTATAAAAACATTTGGGGAATATTTATGAATGATAGTTTTATTTTGATTGAATATTGTATATTATAGCTTATTCTCCTTCCTTACATGTTGTTATATATAGTTTTTTGAGCTATTGATTCACCTAAGGTGTAAAAAAGGGGGTGATTTGGGATTTTTGGTGGACAAACTCCTAAGCTCCCTAGAGGATCCTTAACTATTTTGTCCTTCTTCCCCTCTATCCATCTATTACACTAGACCTATATGAGAGATCTAAGCAACTAGGTATGTTCCTTAATATGCACATAGAAAAGAGCATGCTAAGATGTAGGATATGGGATAATAGGATGTGAAATACCCTCTTCCAATACCGTATACCACCCCTTTCCACCAAGTGTATTAGGATAATCACACATAGAAACCTAGACTTTGATGATATATACTAATGATTTCCCACCCACTGGTCAAAAGGGCCAGGTAAGGTTGGATGGAAAGTAGTAGGGACTAGTTCCCCTACACACCACCATGCCACCCATGAGAAACTACTAGGATAGGGTTCATAAAATACATTATCCATTGTTGTTTGGTTTGGTATCCTAATTGTTCGATATATGTACATTAGTAGCACCCTTATGCATTGTTGATGGTTACATTACCCCCAAACAACCCACTAACATCATTACATTTTAAAACCCTAACTTGTCTTCTTGTTAGCTAGTGTTCTCTTGCTCACTTGGTTCATTTGCTTGCTCATGCTATTTGGTACTTGTTAATAATTGCTTGTGTTTTATTGGATATCTAATTTTTTCGTGTTAGTTCTTTCCCTTGTCTTGCTTATCTAATTGCCTCTCTTTGTTGCTAACTAGGATTGCCTTTAATAGTGGGGTTGATTACTTCTCTCTAGTTGCTTACTTTGATGTAGTTGTTTCCTTATCTTATTAATTGGCCCTAATGGTGTAGTCTTAATTTTGGTCTATATCCTTTATTTCCTTCTTGCATATTTACCTTTAAGGGTTGTTTTGAAAGCCTAATATGTTGGTGCTTGGTCACACGTATTTTATTACTCTTACCTTTGCTCTCGAATGCATATAAACATAGAGACTTTGCAAAGTGCTGATTTGTAATGCTAATTTCACTCATCATGCTTAACCTAACCCTAATGCAAGCAAGAGATGATGGTACATAGTATCTTTTATGAGTAGTATGATGATAAAGTACTTTCTCTCTCAAAGTTGTTGTAAACCTGATTTTGGTGTCACATAAACATCATAGATTCTAAATAATGTTGTATCAAGCTTATGTGTCTCTTATATGGTGATGGTATAATGAGCCTTGATGAGGCAACAAAAGGTAATGGTGTTCTTGCAAGAAATGATGTGATGGTCTTAATGACCTTGGGCATAGTGTGCCTTAATGAAGGTGATATCCTCTATTATAATATGATAGGGAAATGGAAACTTGTGATGGTATGATGATGAGTATAGACTCATGGATGAAAATGAAGTAGTACCATGTGATTCTGTGATCAACATTATATCTCATATGTTTTATATCTTTTGAGGTTGCAATACACACATGTTTTGTAGAATCCTTTTAGGGTTCTATTTGTAACTGGATTGATGCATTTAAAAGACACCAATTGACATTAATTGATCAAGTGAAACCCTAATCATGTAGTTTCCCAAGACATAGACCCATTCTAGTATTCAGACTTATTGGGTGGTGAAACATGTTCTCCCTTAGTGAAAGCTCAGAGTTGTATACTGTTGAGTATATGCTTGTTCACAAGGATGGTTGTGGCCATACCTTGGCAGAAGAACGGTCGAGGCCATATCTCAGATGATGATGATTCATTGTATATGATGTCATTGAGGATAGCTATGGTTGTACCTCGGATGGTAGGGTTGTATAGCCTGGTTTCACTAGTACAATGACCATTTAAGGGTGGAATAGGCTATTCACTAGTGTCGTAACCAATATAATAAGGATGGACTAGGATGATTTGTAGCTTGATCTTATGTGTTGTTGTGGCAGACTCATATTGATTGAGAATAAATGAGATCTAAGGATTTTGACTCTACTAAAAATCTCATATGGCACTAATTTCAACTTAGCATTGGTCAGTTGGAATTGAGTGGTATACCTCAATTCCTCGGGACATTAATAAAAGATGTAATAAAACTATGTAGTATATCTATTTAAGGTTAAACATGCTTCATATTGGATGTTAACCCGTGCCTTATTTCTTATACATCTTAGTTGACATATAATGTAGTAAGCGGAATTAACTATTTAGTCAGGAATATTATTACATGTTCTTCTTATTCTTTTTAGTCATATATGTTGCTATGCTTATTTGATTAGTTTGCATAATCTCCCTAACCTGTTGGAATAGTTTAATATTTTGTAACTACTTAATATGCTTAACATGCTTATTTAGTTGAATATGCTCATCCAATTAATAGCATATTTGTTATAATCAATAACCATTCATTGAGAGCTATATCTCTCACTGAAATATGGGTCTCACATCGTGGGTTACCAAATGTTTTTAGGTGGTCATCAACGATGTGTTTAGGATTGTGTTGTTGAAGAGGAGCATCTTGGAGAGCAGTAGTAGCAGAAGGTTGGATAGTTGTTATTTGAGTCCTAGAGTTGTCTATGTACTCTCAGGTCTGGGAAATGGATGTTTTGTTGGTGATATGTATATTGACATGTGGTCTTGGAAGTATGCTTCTATTTGTATATGTGGCATGTATATGTGGGATAAGATCTTTTGTATATAGGTTGTGGCCTCAACCATTGAAGAAATATGTAAATACCTAATATGGTATGCGTGATATATAAGATGTTGGACCTTTATGTAATGTTTCTGAGCGGCATGGTAATATATGAAATCGGTTTTAAATTAACTTATTTTCTGGATATGTGGTTAATTAGTAGTTTATCACCTATTTTTCTTTGGTTTATCATGTTCAAGCCTCACATAATAGGCTGGTATAAGAGCAAGGTTCACTGAGTGTATAGGGACATAGGACTTAGGTTTTTGTATGTTCTTACACAATCCAACATATCTAATTATAACTTTTACTTATGCAGATATGTATGGTGAACGTGAAGAACATGCAGAGAGTAGTTACGTGGTGCTAGGAGGTGGCACAAGAAGGAAGGTACGGGAAAATAGAGTGCCAGAGACAAGGCCAGAGCTACCTGTGGTACCTCAGTTTGAACCAAAAACCATGGCCAATCCAACATTCCATTCCATTTTTGGATAATTGATGGCTATGATTATGCATATGGAAGATAGAGCGCTCGTACCTCAACCTAGGGCGTTTGTCCCCAATGTGGAATTCCAAGGTTCTCAGAAGACATTTGAATGGTTGCTGCATGTTGGAGCGATCGAGTATGCAGGTACGGCGGACCGGGCTGATGCATATATGTGGTTAACAGAGCTTCATAAGGCATTCAAGATCCTCAATATCCCAGAAGAAGACAAAGTGAAGCATGTGTATCTACGGAAGGGAAATGTTGGCCATTGGTGGGACATAGAGGAGGAGAACAAACTTGGAGTCATGGTTAGTAGGGAGGAGTTTTGGTGGTAGTTTATGAGCGATTACTTCTCAGAGACATATCTGGATGAGAAGATAGCATGCTTTAAGAAGATACACCATGTTTCCATGACAATCAATGAGTATGAGGTGAAGTTTATGGAGATTTTGAGCTTTTATCCTCACATGGAGGCGACGTATAAGGAGAGGATCTGTAGGTTTGAGAAGGGGCTAAGCACGAAGTTATTGATGATAGTGTATGCTTTGGAGAATAGAGAGAGGTTCTCTTCCTTTGTAGATTTGATGAGGCAGATCGAGAGGTCTTCTACTGAGAGCTTGAAGCCAACACTAGGAAGAGACAAGCTTAGTTTTAGGGATAGTCTTCTGGTGGCTTTAAGAAGCCAAGGTTTTCTTCACCCCAGTCACAGTAGAGACTAGTTATTTCTGAGTAGAGATCTGGAGTGAAGTCGTAGTGGTCCCCTAGAAAGGGCAGAGGTCATATCTTTCCACTGACATGACCATGCAACATGATGTCTATGTTAGTGACAGGGCCATCTAAACCATAGTATGATATGAGGACTTGTCACAAGTGTGTCATATCATGTGGTCTTTCCCTATGAAGGATGAATAAGTGACACAACAACTGAGGCAGAGTCAACAAGGTACCCAACAACAACAGTTTAGCAGTGGTCATGGTAAAGGACACAATCAGGTGTCACAAGTAGGATCTCCTGGGTCAGCAGGCAGAGGACATGGACGATAGTAGGTGACAGCTAGATACTATTCTATGAGTCGGCTGAAGGGATTGGTCAATCCATGGGTCATTACATGTCAGATGGAATTTTTCATTTTTATTTGTCTACTTCAGCTTTTGTATCTGGTTTGGTTGACCGAGTGCAACACACTCTTTTATCACCATAGAGGTGATAAGTAGTTGTAATCTACCTATTTGTAGTAGACTTGATAGTATTATGTTACAAACCCCTCTTGTTGGTTCCGCTGATTTGCGGGAGGTGTGTCCATATTGTGTTCTTTCTTTCTCAAGACACATCATTCAAGTGGATCTTATGCCACTTGACATGCATGTGTTTGATGTGATCCTTGGGATGGATACTTTGGAGAAGTACAAGGTTATTTTGGATTGTGGTTCCAAGGTGGCGATGTTCTATGAGGGATATATTTTGTGGATCTTCTGAGGAGATAGGAAGGTCCTTCCTACATGTTTGGTGTTGGCTATGGCAGTCGATAGGTTGATGAGGCAAGGGTATTAGCCTTTCATGGAACATTTTATAAATACCTAGGTGAGGAGTCCTAGTATCCAGGAGGTTCCTATAGTGTGAAAGTTTGAGGATGTCTTTCCCGAGGAGTTTTCTGGTGTTCCTCCTCCTAGAGTGATTGATTTTAAGATTAATCTTGTTCCTAGAATGTAAATTATAGCACATCCACCCTATAGGATGGCACCGAATATGATACAAGAGTTGAAGAAATAGTTATAGGAGTTGTTATAGAAGGAGTTTATAAGACAGAGCACTTCCCCTTGGGGTGCTCCTGTGTTGTTTGTGAATAAGAAGGATGGTTCCATGAGGTGGTGCATAGATTGCCGCCAGTTGAACAAGGTCACGATAAATAACAAGTATCCATTAGCCAGAATAGATGATTTGTTTGATCAACTAAGAGGTGCCATAGTGTTCACTGAGATAGATCTAAGGTCAGGCTATCACCAACTGAGGATCAAGGCAGATGACATACCCAAGTCTTCTTTTAGGACTAGGTATGGTCACAGTTTTTGGTTATGTTGTTTGGGCTAACCAACACACCAACAACGTTTATGGATCTAATGAACATGGTTTTTAGACCATTTCTGGATCAGCTTGTGGTTGTGTTCAGAGATGATATCCTGATATACTCTCTAAGTATAGTTAGCAGCATGGGCAACACCTTCATGATGTGTTGACATTATTGAGGCAGCACAAGTTGCATGCTAAGTTCAACAAGTGTGAGTTCTGATGGTTAGAGTTATCTTTTCTAGGTCACATCATATTTGCTAAAGGAGTTTGTGTAGACTCAAAGAAGGTACAATCAGTTTTGGAATGGGAACATCCCAAGACATAGATATAGGTAGGGTGGAAACTTGGGTTTTCGGGTCATTTTCGGTTCAATTGTGGGTTTAGTGTTCAAAAGTCATGAAATTAAATATTATGATGGAATCTAAGGAAAAAATAATTTTGGGCCATTTTGGGTCAGGTCAAAAATTATATTGTATCAGGTCTATCAGGTCAAGATTTTCCAGATCTAGATAGAGGTCCACAATTTCTTAGGCTGGGCTGGATACTACAGTAGGTTCATCAAGAACTTCAGTGATGTGGCATTACCCCTAACGAAGTTGACAAGAAAAGGTTTTCCTTTTATATGGGATGACATGTGTCAATGTTATTTTCTTTTGTTGAAGGAGAAGTTGACCAATGCTCTAGTCTTAGTTATGCTAGAGCAAGAGAAGAGTTACATCATCTTCTGTGATGTTTCAAACAATGGCTTGGGATGTGTACTGATGCAGGACAAGAACGTGATTTCTTTTGCTTTGCGACAACTTAAGAAACACGAGGAGAACTACCTGATGCATGATCTGGAGCTAGTAGTTGTAGTCCATGCCTTGAATATCTGGAGGCACTACCTATATGGAGAGTGTTGGAAAATACGACATCAGATAGGAAGCATAAACAAAAATTTTACTAACATATTTCCCTTTAACCAGAGGATCAGGTCAATAATCATGCAATGGAAAGGATGGTTTTATAAAGATATACCTAGTCCTGGAGCAAGTGCAGTGACAATCCTCATCGATGTAGATGCACACTCTATTTTGGAAGGTGTCTGTGGAGCTCCTGGTTAAACTGGGACTCATCTGACTGCTTCTCCTTGGACAATAGACTCAAACGTCATCATCTACAATAGTTCCTCTCATCACGAACTTCTGGCTGATGTCGTCTTCTAGAGACGGGAAAAGGCCACCTCACCTATAGAGAAGTCTACATGAACCAACTAGAACTCCTATCATCTTGCTAGAATGGACACGAAGGAGTTGTCCCACCCATTGTTGGACTAGTCACCAACCTACTCTCCCACAAAAATGATCCTCAGTTGTTTCTCTTCCGTGCTATCCCTCCCTAGTCGAGTAAGACTTGCTTGGGCTCTCTCGATTACCACAACCAAAGAGGATAAGAATTGTTAGAGCAACTAATTCTCAATTGTCTGTGTTGTGCTCTGGGAATCCCCTAGTATCCCTCAATTTATAGTAGAGGCTAGGTTTAGGGTTCCCAGTCTGTGCAAGAGTGGAAGGGACCGGTAGATCTCAAATTTTTGTAACAATTCTGGAAACTTCACAGCCTGTGATAGACAAAATGACCGTTCAACCCAAATGATTGTATGACACCCAAGACGGCCGTCTCGTACTACGAGACTATCATTTGGTAATATTCTAGTTTTTTAGATATGTTGGCAATTCAATTCTAATTATTGCACATCACGTCATCATCACTAATCCTTGATATAATAGAATTGCACCCCCGAAATGGGCATTTGGTGCATGTGAGATAGGCGTATCAAATCAGCCTGAGACTCCAAATGACTGTCTCAACACTTGAAATGATCATTTGGCAATTCACTCAGCTGATTTGTTGTGTGAATTGAATACCTAAAGACTTTAGTAAGCAATCCAAACATCATTCAAGATCAAACTCCTCTTCTATATGAGTTCCTATGTGCGTGACCCTACAAGTCCCATATTACATTGGTAGTGAATGTCCATAACAACTTATGACATCACAAGCAATGAGCGGTCCCTAGTCGCACATCATTGCTACCCAAGTTAATGAAATGTTGGAGAACAACTTCAACCTGCAATTTGTGTATGGTGTTACAATGTTTGTATAATTTCTTTGTCTCTGATATCTAGATTGAACTCGAGGCATGGATATGTCATCCACTTCAATATTCAATCCAATTTTCTTTCTATAGTAGACTGTATGAGATATGTGTAATCTCAATATCATATATTGACTAACATGTGCATGGACATGTATTTATCAGTCTCACTAAATCAAGTGGCCTTGGATATCATACCCCCATAGGAAGGACAAATCCCATTTCTATCACTCACACTCAGTCCCCATGTGTCACAGTCACCCAATCATCACCTTTATAACAACCCATGTTTTAGGATTGCAATTGATGATGTCAAAGCACATCGAACGACATGTGATGAGTGCAGTGATTTCAGGTCTAAGAACCACAAACACCACCATCACTATAGGACGTGATTCTGACTTATCTAGCTAAGGTTTCCATGTATCACTCATATGGTGGGTCTGTCTGATACCTTGTTCTATAACATGTATCTTTGTGCTTGGTTTGATATCGCCCTATCATGACTAATGAGATTTTGCCATCAACGAACTCACACTCTGATCTTATGTGTTATTGTTGTCTATTTACCTTCCACAATAATAACCGATTAGGGACATAACAAGAATGCATATACTCTTAACATCCATATGATCTCATTGTTCATGCCCTCAACCTGAAGACATACGTCATTGAGCAATATCATGATCTAGATATTTATTATGTTATTTCATTATCTCAAAACTAGATCAATAAAATAAATTGGAAGCTTTCTTATATTATTAATCAAATTATTTACAAATTATGCCACTGCAATCATCATATGATTGGATCTATGGGCATACATGCCAACAGACTTCCATTTTCGCTTAGATCCAATCACCCATGAAACTTATTCCAAGTGACCTAAGATGACCATCATGCTTCTTCTATGAAAGTGCCTTTGTTAATGGATCAACAATGTTATTCTCAGTCTGTACTCTATAAATCTTTACATCTCCTCACTGTACGATCTCTCGTATGAGATGATACCACCATTGTATATGCTTTGAGCGCCGATTTGATCTGGGTTCCTTAGCTTGTGCAATAGATCCATTGTTGTCACAATATAGCTCAACTGCGTCGTTGATGCTTGGAATGACCCCAAGATCAAAAATGAACTTCTTGATCCATACAACCTCCGTTGCTACATTCGATGCAGAAATATACTCAACCTCTGTTGTAGAATTGGCAACTATTTCTTGCTTAGAACTCTTCCAACTTACAGCTCATTGTTTAGGCAAAAGGCAAATCATGATTGAGATTTATAATCATCTTTGTTTGTCTAGAAGCTTGCATTGGTGTAACCTTTTATCACCAACTCTTCATCTCTATCATAGACCAAGAATTGATCCTTAGTCCTTCTCAAGTACTTGAGGATGTTCTTCATGGCTATCCAGTGAGCATCACTTGGATCTGACTGATATCTACTAATCATGCTTAGGGCATATGAGGCATTTTTACGAGTGCACAACATCACATAGATGATGGATCCAACTGTCGATGCATATAGAATCATACTCATGCACTCGCTTTTTTCACAAGAATGGGGACATTGAACTTTAGAGATGTAAATCCATGTAGCATGGGTAGGTTTCCTCTCTTTGAGTTTTTTGTGCTGAACCGCTTAAACACTTTGTCAATGTATGTGCTCTGACTTAGTCCAAGAAGCCTTCTTGATCTATCTCTATAGATCTTTATCCCTAAGATGTAGGATGCTTCTCCCAAGTCTTTCATAGAGAATGTATTTCCAATCCACGTCTTTACCTTTTACAAAGTAGGGATGCCATTCCCCATAAATAGTATGTCATCAACATAGAATATGAGGAATACTACCATGCTCCCACTAACCTTCTTGTATACACAAGGTTCATCTTCATTTTGAACAAAGCTAAACTCTTTGACTGTCTCATCAAAATGAAGATTCTATCTCTGAGATACTTTCTTAAATCTATAGATTGACCTTTGTAGCTTACAATCTTTATTTGCAAACTTTGGATTTGTAAAACCCCCAATTTGTGTCATATACATATCCTCAAGAAGATTCCCTTTATGGAATGTGGTTTTAACATCCATTTACCAAATTGCCTAGTCATGATAAGCTACAATAGAAAGCATGAACTTGATGGACTTAACTATGGGAATTGGAGAAAAGGTTTCGTCATAGTAAACACCTTGAACTTTTCTGAAACCCTTTGCAACCAATCTTCCCTTATATGTTTGTACTTTACTATCCATGTCGGTCTTCTTCTTGAAGACCCACTTGCACCCTATGGGTTTTACCCCTTTAGGTGGTTCCACTAAGGTCCGTACCTTGTTGGTATACATGGATTCCATCTCAGAGCTCATGGCTTCAAGCCATTTCTCAGACTATGGTCCCTCAATAGCATCTTGATAGGCAATTGGCTCATCATATATGACCAATTCACTGCCTTCTTGTGTCACAAGATATCCATATCTCTCAGGTTTAAGGTGTGTCCTATTAGATCTATGAGGTTCCTGTGTTACTTGAGGAATTTGATATTCCACAACAACTTGTGAGTTTATTTGTTCCTCATGTACCTCCTTAGGTTCAATTTTTTCTTGTTGGTCTCATACTTCTTCAAGTTCTACTTTTCTCCCACGGATTCCTTTGGAAATAAATTCCTTCTCAAGAAATACAACATTTCTAGAAATAGCTGACAACATTTACCCACCTCTAATAGTTGTTCTAAAAGGGCCCCATACATCAATATGTATGAGTCCTAATAGATCACTAGCCCTCTCACTATTTTCAGTGAAGGGAGTCTTGGTCATCTTAACAAACAAACAAGACTGACATGTCTCTATTGACTCAAAATCAAAAGAGTCCAGAAAATAATCTTTGCGGAGTCTTGATATGTGATTCTCATTTATGTTCCCTAGATGACAATGCCAAAGGTATGTTTGGTTGGAGTCCTTGAGTTTTTCTCTTTTGGTATTTACATTATATACACTTGCCTGTAGATATATCAAGTATAGACCATAAGACATTGATGTACTTCCATAAAAGATCCCATCTTTACTAATAGAACATCTTCCATTGTTTATAAGAAATTCAATTCCGTTCTTGTCCAAACAAGATACAAATATGATGTTCGTATTAATGGTGGGTAAGTAATATAAGTTCTCTAACTCTATTACAATCCCACTTGGTAGAGATAACTCATAGGTTCCAACTGCATTGGCTGCAACTCTTGTGCCATTTGCAACTCGTAGTTCTACCTCACCTTTCTGTAAAGGTTACTTGTTTGCAAATCCTTCACATTTGAGCAAATGAGTGATCCACATCCGATATCTAGTACCCATGATGAGGAAGTAGTAAAGTTTACCTTAATAATGTATATACTAAAAGTAGAGATCTCAATCCCTTGCTTCATCTTCCTAGGTTCCCTTATCCTTCTCCTTATCTTGAATGCAGAAGAATTGGACTTTAGCTTAGCCACAAAATGCTTCTTGGTTTTGCCTTTGTCTTTGGAATCAACTCCACTGATCATCATCACAGACTTTTCCATCTTCATTTGCACTTTGACATTTATCAAAATGTTAAGCAACTTTGACAGTGGTCTAGCCATGTTACTCAAGTGATAACACTCAATAAACTGGCTATATGATTTAGGCAACGATAGCAAAATCATATCTGTGTCCAACTCTTGACCTAAAGGAAATCCCAGTCTTTCTAGATGATTCATATGCCCAATCATATTGAGCATATGAGGCTCTACTGGATCTCCCTCTATCAGTTTTCACTCAAATAGAGCCTTAGAAACATGATATCTTTCATGCTTATCTTGTTGTTTATGCAACTCATAGTTTATACAAACCATCATAATGTTCTTGATGTTCACAACATCATTGACATACTTCAAAGAAGCATCCATGTCATTCTTAGGAAAATATGGAGTGGATATATTGGCACTGGTGTTTCTGGATCATGCAGAACACTTCTCAAGGTCTTGAACTAGTTATAGAAATAAATCACATTTAATTCGTCTGATTGCGATGATTGGGTGTTTTCCATTTTATTCTACAAGAGAAATTTTGCATTTGTCAAAAATCCTTTTTGATTTGATTTGATTTAAAAAGATAATATGAATTAGGTCTTTAATTAAGTATTACTCCCACTATTTTATTCAAATTAATAGCCCTCAATATCAATTCGGAAGATTGCAACATAAAATCTTCCTGTGGGTCAATATCCAAAACAACACAGTCAATACCCAACCAATGCTGGCGCTCATGACCAATTATTAAAAGTAGGGAACATTTGCCAATTGCATCTTATGAAACTCTTGGGTTTATGACATGCACAACTCCCTCCCATAATCATCTACATGCTTCTGAGCTTAGACTCGCTAAGAAAAACCAGTTAAGCTTGACGCAATAACCAACACGATAATAATGCACCTTTCTTGGCTGGACCACATTATTACCATCACAGTTCCATGAGATAAATGGAGTACCACCCTTGGGGTGCCCACACTTGGTTGATCAAGCGTTTCATGTGTGCTGCTAATGGAAAGCATCTTAGACTTGATATTTTATTGAGGGGGTTTGTATAATACATATACATTAACCAATCACCACATATATAGTACATATCATATAGCCCACAACAAAAATATACAATAAACAAAAAGTGATGGTTATGAACATCCTAATGTAATTCCTTGGAGCCACAAGGAATTACCACAACCTAGGTCCACATCACATGTAGAAATCTGTTGTTGATGAAGATATGTTCTTATAAATCTATGGGTTGACTGGTTCAACCTTTGAACCGGTCTACTCGCCTCTTGGCCGATCGGTTGGTCTCCCCTAGCCAGTCGTCTGGATCCTCCAAATGACTGGTTGGTCATCCTATAACTAACTGTTTGGCTCCTCCAAATGATCATCTCGCATGGTCCTATGAGCTCTTGGTCGACTCGCCAGTTGACGGTCTCGACCTCACCAGTAGGTTGGCTCGGACCCTCCAACCTATCGGCTCGGCTCCTCCGTCCGGTTACTTGGCATCTTTCTTCTTTGTCAAAATAAGAAAGTAAACTATCCTTTCATAATTATTAAGAAAAGTCAAGTTATATTTGAGGGGAGCAAAAGTAGAAGAGAATAATACTTTTACATTAGGAAGATAAGAGAGAGGCTCAATTCGTAGATTGAGATAAACATGATTAACCTACCACACAACCATGCACAGATAATAGGGATTATTGGCCATAACCATGCTACACATCCACCAAAAAAACTTGCTTTTAGTGTTATGCATGTAAATTGCATATATATATATATATTCATTTGGGTTCTTATGTGGTGATTAGTCATATGTACACATCAACTAGTTTAAATATTCACATCGCATGCCATAAACAAACCTGATATAACCAAAAATTTGATCATATCAATTATGCCAAAATATAATTAATTAACATGGATCTGATACCACTATTGGGAAATATGGCATCAGATAAGCATCAGAAATGAAAAAATTTACTGACATATTTCCCTTTAACTAGTGGATCTCATCAATAACTATGCAATGAAAAGCATGGTTTCACAAAGATATACCTGGTCCTCGAGTAAGTCCAACGACAATCCTCATCAATGTAGATGTGTTACTATGTGTTAGATGGTTCTGTGCAACTCCTGATTGCATTGGGACTAATCTGACTGCTCCTCCACAGATAGCAGACTCAAACGTCATCGTCTACAAGAATTCCTCATGTTACGGACTGTTGGATGATTTCGTCCTCCTAGCAATGAGAAAAAGCCACCTCACCTCTAGATATGTCCACATGGACCAACTATAACTCCTATCGTCTTGCTAAAATGGACAGGAAGGAGTTGTCCCACCCGTTGGTGTACTAGTCACCAACCTACTTTCCCACAACAATGATCCTCAATTATTTCTCTCTTGTGTTATCCCTCCCTAAGTCGGGTAGGACTTCCTTGGGCTCTCTCGATTACCACAACTAGAGAGGAAAACAATTTTTAGAGCTACTAATTCTCAGTTTCCTATGTTGAACTCTGGGAAGACCCAATACCCCTCTATTTATAGTAGAGGCTAGGGTCAGGGTTCCTAGTTTGTATGGGAGGGGAGGGACTGAAAGATCTCAAATTTTTTGTTTCCATATAGTTGTCTAGCACGTGATATGGCCATCTCATACTGCGAGACGGTTGTTTGGCAGTTTCCCAATTTTGTACATATGTCGGGAATTCAATTCCAATTAGTGCATGTCATGACTTCAGCACCAATCCTTGATGTAATCGAATTGCATCCCTGAAATGGCCATTTGGTGCATGTGAGAAGGGCATCTCGCACCACCCGAGGTGGTCATCTTGCACAAGTGAGATGGGCATCTCACAACCGGAGTCAGGCTGAATTCTAGCCAATGTACATTACAATCAGCCTGACACTCCAAACGACTGTCTCAACACTTGAACTAATCATTTAACAGTCTAGTCAGCAGATTTGTTGTATGAATTTATTACCTAAATACTTTAGTAATCAATCCAATCATCATGCAAGATCGAACTCCTCTTCTTTATGAGTTCCTATGTGTGTGACCCTATAGGTCCTATATTATGTTGACAGTGAATGGCCATAACAATTTATGACATCACAAGAAATGAGCGATTCCTAGTCAAACATCATTGCTACCCAAGTAAATGGAAAGTTGGAGAATAACTTCAACCTACAAATTATGTATGGTGTTATAGTATTTGTATAATTCATTTGTCTCTGATATCCAAATTGAACTCAAGGCATGAATCTTTATACTCTTCAACATTCAATCTATATTTCTTGCTATAGCAGACTGTATGAGATATGTGTAAGCTCAATATCATATATTGACTCACATGTACATGCCCATGTATTTCGCAGTCTCACTAACTCAAGTGGACTTGGATATCATACTCCCATAGGAGGGGAAAATCTCATTTTTATCATTCACAACTAGTCCCCATGTGTCATAGTCACCCAATCATCGACTTTATAACAACCCATGTTTTAGGATTGTGTTTAGTGATGTCAAATCATACCGAATGTCATGTAACGAGTACAATGATTTCAGGTCTAAGAACCAAAAACACCACCATCACTATAAGACGTGATTCTTATGGAGGGTCGGTCTGATACACTGTTCCCTAACATGTATCTGTGTGCTTGGTTTGATATTAACATATCATGACTAATGAGATTTTGTCATCAACCATCTCACACTCAGATTTTATGTGTTATTGTTTTTTAGTTACCTTCCACAATAACAACTAATCAGGGACATAAAAAGAATGCATATACTATTAACATCTATATGATCTCATTGTTCAGGTCCTCAACCTGAAGACATATGTCATTGAGTAATATCATTCTCTAGATATTTATTATGTTATTTCATTATCTCAAAACTAAATAAACAAAATAAATTGGAATATTGCCTTCATTATTTATTAGATCATATAAAAATTATACCATTATAATAATCATATGATTAGCTCTCTAGGCATACATACCAATAGTGAAAAGTGTCAGATCTTCACCAGCCACTAGAACCATCAGTATATCTTCTCGAAGAAGGAGACGAACATGTGGCTGAAGAGATGGATGGAGTTGATCAAGGACTATGATTGCACAATAGACTACCATCCAGGGAAGGTAAAATAGTGGTAGATGCATTGAGTAGGAAGTCATCTTCGTCATCATCTACATATAAGTCACAATTACATGCTTTGGTGTGCCACAAGCGGGACATGTTGATGTCACTTTTCTAGATGAACGTACTGTTGGAGGTTTCTCTATTGGCAGGGTTGTTGGCACAATTTTAGGTGAAGGCTACCTTGATATAATCAATCAGAGATGTGTAGAAGAATCATACCATGATATAGAATACCCGGGCAGAGTTTGGTAGTAAGAAGTATGATGGTTTTCATGAGTCAAAGGACGGGACAATTTTCTTTCATAGCCAGACAATGATTCTAGATGTTGATGGCTCATTCCTCGATGTATGCGATGAATCCTGGTAGTACCAAGATATACCATAACTTGAAGGATCTGTATTGGTAGCCTAGTTTGAAGTGTGATGCGACAGAGTCTCTGGCTAGATGTCTAGTTTGTTAGAAAGTTGTTATGACCGTATCCGAGCTTAATTGGTAAACTAGGGTTTACCTGGATGATTATATGCTTCATTGGATTGATCATTTCTTAAATCTAATTAATGATGATAATTCAATTATGATGTTTTAAACCTAATAAGAATGTTAAGTGTTCTATTGTTTGAGAAATTAGGGTTTGACAAATATAAACCCTTGTTGGCTGAAATTAGGGTTTTGATGGTACATGAGTATGGAATTCGATCAAAGTAGTATGGTAAATAATTTATCATATTTTCTATGTAATTTGGATTTAATTTAAATTTGGATATAATCTGTATAACTCAATCGTTTATTTCAGTGATAAAAATCAGAATTTTTGGATGTTCTTTAAAAGTCATTCTCGATCGAGATATATTCCAAACGACCATGCTGACAGAATGTTGTTCAGTAGTATATTGTTTGATTTTTAGTTATTTATTTGTAAATCCAAATGATATGAAATTTTAAATTGAGATATGAAACTCAATCATAAACAACATGTAAAATATTCATAATTTTTGGATGCGTTTAGACCTTATCAGTAGACAAATTACAGTAACTGACATTTCTGCAGAATTCTGGATAGCAATGCACTATTTGATTTTAATTATTTAATGGAAGCTTGGAATGATTTCAAATTTTAAATGAAGCTTTGTAACTCAATTATAAATAATATGATAAATTATCATAATTTTTGGAGGAGGTTTTATCTCTAAAATACACAAATTTACAGAAACCTTTTTATTATAAAAAAATTTGTTGAAATAAGAAAAAGTATAGTAAGGGGTTAAAGTGCAATTGACCCAAGAAGCTCAATTTCTCTATATGGTCAAGTTAAAACACAAGGAGATCTCATAATTCATGATTCAATCTAGAGAAATGAAATCCTAGAGAGAGAGGGAGAGTTAGGGTTTGAGAGGAGAAATTGATGGAGATGCTGACTTAGGGTTTTGCGGTCTGAGGAATGATGAAATCATGTAAGTTTAACTTCTTTGGATATTGTTTCATGGTGAATCTTCTATCACATGTCAAAATTCCTTCCCTCCTCTGTTTTGATCCAAAATGGTATCAAAACTTCCCCTTTTCTCAATCTTTCTTCATAATCCCTCATTTTTAGGGTTTCTGAGTTGAAAGGAAGAAGAATTGGGTGAATTGCTAGGGATTTTATATGAGATCGAAATTTTCAGGGATGAGATAAGTTTTTAAGGTGTTTTCACACCTTAGGGTGAGTGGGAACTTCCTTTAAACAGTATATTGCATGAAAATTGATTAATTCATCCATAATCTTTAATTGCTAGTATGTGACTACAAACCCTGAATTGTCTATTTGTTCTAAGTTGTTGCAAAATGATATGAAATGGATTATTCCTCTATTTGGATGAAGTTCAGATGATAAAATCATATTAGAAATATATACAATACATCCTAATGATAATTCCCTAAGTATTCGCAGAGGTTATAAGAGTAAACTGAAATATAGGGAATTTGTCTATGACTAAAATTTGTTGTATAAGTAAATAAAGAAAATTGCTTATATAGATCCCCTTGGTTATGAATGATTATTTATCTAAATTCATAGTACATATATGTCAGATACTATCTTGTATTTCGTTCAAAGTGAATAGTTTTTGTTTGATATCTCAGTAAAGAGGGTGAAACCATAGATGCGAGGAAAATTGGATATTTGTGAATAGATATCGTGAAATCCATTTGAAGGGATTTTCTTGACATGATAGACTTTATTTATTCAATCTTATTATTGATGCATGATATCCTAGTGAATGGAATGGAAACCCTGATTCAACTCAGTTCCAAGGTTTCATACATATATTGATTTTATATGATTTGTTTATAGTAGTCTTTATTCAATGAATGTTTATGTCGCATGAAATATTTATGAGATCCATGTGAATAAGTTGTTGCCTAGTGAGAGGTGACAAGATGTGTGATGTCCTTGTGAGCCATGAGAATACTTGTACAACTAGTAAAATGAATACCTTGGTCTAAGGACCTAGAGGTAATGGTTAACTTTTACAGAGGTAATAATGCTATGTGATGATCTAAGAGTTTGAATACCCAGATCCAGTAATCATGATAATGATGTGAAGGGATGAGAATTCCCAATAATGTGATAAGGGATTGAGATCCCATGTATCATGTGTTTTAAATATTTGAAAAAGTACGTGATAGATGTATTACACATTTCTTTGTAGCATTTGTGGTGATTAAATGAAACCCTAAGGGTAGGGTGTTCAATGAATCAAGTATTGTGATATCAATGTTCTCAGTTACTATTAATAATTTTTGTCATGATAAGTAATTAACTCTTAATCGAGTTATGAGATGCACAACTCAAGATTTGGGTTGATATGCACGATTCTAGTATATGTGCCAAGTGGACATGAAATCTATTTATTTAAGAATTTTAGTATGCCTGCATGTATAGTATGTTGATTACTTAGTATATTACATTATTTTGAATATACTGCTCTGCCAAGTTTAGAATGATACACATGTTGTATTATAACTTCAAATAAGTAGACGTGACACCATAGAGATACCAGAGTCTAGTATAAGTAAGAGAAGGGTACAATGTAGAAAGAGCTTTCTAGGAATAGCAAATTAATAGACTTAGGAGCCCTGAACACAGTAGAACCCCTATGTGAGGTTTGCGTCTTAGGGGTGAAACGACCTAACCCTGGCAACGTCCAATATACGGGGGTCGGAACGTTCTATCAGGTGGCATGGGGGACGAAGCCCTAATGGAAGTCTCCTTAAATTATAGTTTGCAGTGTCCAACATCAACCAGAAGTCCTGGTGTCACTAGAGTATAGAAAAGCCAAGAGGTTCCTTGACTCTCTACCTATGTTCTCAGGTTAGAGGAGGAGTCCAGTTTAGGCTAGAGAGTCATTTCCCTATTGCAGACCAGGAGAGTAGTCAAACTTAGCATTTCTCGGGTGTGTCCGCTAAGTCTTGTACGGTGTGATCGTAGTGCACTATGAGTCTTCATATGTAGAGTACACTACATATGATCATGGCATAATAAAATGAATGAGAGGTCAAACACGTGTGTATAGTTATTCAATTATTCTTTGTATATTTCTAAATTATTAGTTTTCTTTATGATCAGTCAAGCATTTCATATATTGATTCAGTCTTATAGATATTTAGAGTATGCTGCCATATTTATGATCGTCAATTATTAGACTCTCTAAAGCTTTCTGCTATTATAATTGATATCAATTGCTCAAAAGTATATCTGTAATTATACCAGTTCTTTAGACTATTTCTTTGAAGTACTCATTCACTAAGTGAGTAGGCTCACCCCTCTACTCAAACTTTTTAGGGAAATCACATGGACTTGAAGAAGATATCATTGCATCAGAGTAGATCTGCCACAAGAGTTAAGTCTGAGTATAGTTAAGTTTAGTAACTCTAGGTCCCTGTATAGATCTGAGAGAGAGTTGTAAACGGTGTTTTGTATGTTTGTTTCCTTAATAGGAGAGAATGCAAATGATTGTCGTGACGTATGTACATGGAAGTGCAAGAAACATAATGAATGTATGGATGTGTATCATTAAATGTTGAGATTAGATTAGAGAAAGGAAAGTTTAATTCTCTTGTAAAGTTAGTTTATGTGGTTCAATGCGAGAAAACAAAGAGTTTGAAAAGGAAGAAAAATTTAAGGGGATTTTTGTATTACGTTAAATCCTCAATTTATACCCTAATCTCATGATTAGTGGTAATTATTAGATCGGGGTGTAACACAAGTCAAGGCATACATCAAAAGCCTAGAGGGACGTTGCAATCTTTTCCAATATTGCAGTAGAAATGAGATCATATTACCATGGACTTTGTGGTTGGTCTTCCTAGGACAGCCAAAGGTCATGATAAAATTTGGGTGATATTTGATAGATTGAACAAGTCAACTTACTTCTTACTAGTCAAAATTACGTACACAACAAAGAAGTTGGCACAAATATATGTTGATGAGATAGTTTGTCTACATGGTGTCCCAGTTAGCATAGTGTCTGACAAAGGTCCTCAATTTACAAGTTGCTTTTGATAACATTTGCATACAGCTTTGAGGACACACTTGAAGTTCAATACAACTTTTCATCCATATATAGATAGATGGTCAGTCAGAGAGGACCATTTAGATTTTAGAGGATCTATTGAGAGTCTAGTTTCTTGGTAGTTGGGATGTACACTTGAGTTTGATATGGTTTGTCTACAACGACAATTATCGTAGTATTATAGACATGGCACTGTATGAAGATTTGTATTGGATACATTGTTGGTCATCTCTTTATTGGTATGAGACATGTGAGTATCAGCTTCTGGGTCCTGAGCTAGTACAGTAGACTATAGAGAAGATCAAAGAGACATAACAACAAATTAAGGTAGCACATGATAGATAGAAGTCTTATGATGACAACCATTGTAGGCCTTTAGTTTTCCAAGTGGGAGATCATGTATATCTTAAGGTTTCTCCTTGGAAAGGTGTTTTGAGGTTTGGTAATAAGGGTAAGTTGGCTCCTAGGTTTATGGGACCTTACCCTATTTTGGCTCGTGTTGGTAAGGTGGCATACAAGTTGGAGTTGACACTTGAGTTGCACAAGTTGTATGATGTGTTCCATGTTTCCATGTTGAGGAAGTGTCACCTAGATATAGAGCTGACGTTGCTGCCAGTGGGGGTTGCGTCGGTGGAGGATGTGTCATATGTGGAGGGTCTTGTGCTGATCTTGGATAGGAGGGTGAAAAAATTAAAGAAGAAGGATATAGTTTTGGTTAACATTTTGTGACACCACCATGGTGTGGAGGAGACCACGTGGGAGCAAGAGGATGAGATGTGTAGGAAGTACCCATCTTTGTTCATGTAGGATTTTGAGGGAGAAATCCTTATTAGGGGCTTATGGTTATAAGACCCCTGACCTTGCTTTCTATTTGATCATGCTTGTGTGGCATAATTAGATGCTTAAAACCTTAATCAAACCTTGTAATGTACTTTGATATCATGTGACAAGCTTATGTTTTAAGTTTGATTCAGTTTGGGTGTTGTTTGAGCTAGTTTTGCATATATATATGTGTGCTTGTTTTGGACCTAATTGCAAACTACCCACTTCTAGGCTCTTTCTTGAAATTTGTCACATGCTTGTTGTGCCTTATGTTTTTTTACATCATGTTGGATAGATTGGTGCTTTGTGGTGCCTTGTCACACCTTGGTTGAGTGATGACATCATGTATTGAGAATTAGGGTTTGCTTGGATACCTAGTTGATGGTTGACCTTGATATGTGTTGGACTAATGATCACCTTTTCTTGGTGGTCGATGAGGCTTATGACTCCTCTAGGTTGCCAAGAAACCCTAGAGATTGGTTTTGGCTATCGTTTGAGTTTTGAACATGTTGGCCAGTGAAAATCTTCAGCGGTTATTTGAGTGTTTTGGACCATGTTGGTCGATGGTTTTTCTTTGTTTTAACACCCTAGTTACTTAGTGGTGGTGCTTGCATGGTTGAGGTGTTTTTGCCTTAGACAGATGGCATGTTTAGCATGACATCTAACCCTCTTTCCCTTGCTCCAACCCTAAGCTATATAACTCTCTCTCCTTGCATGCAATAACATCTTTTGCACCTAATTTCCTCACTCTTCTTGTTTGGTTGATCTTGGATCTCGTCTTCTTGTGCTTGATCATGGAATTTTTTCATGTTGTTGGAAACATTAGTTTTTCTCTCTCACAAATCTGGGTTTTGTCTTTCTCTTATGATGGTTGTAAATAGTGTTTTAGAGTTGATCATCTTCTTGTGATTCACACCTTGGTGGCTTTTAGTTTCATGGTAATGATCAACCTATTTTATCTTTGAGGTTGATGAGTTTATGGCTACCAAGTTTTTTTTCTCTCTTCTCATGAGGTCGCTATGATGTTGATGTTAAGCGGTAACCAAGTTTTGAGTTGTGGTTGCTAAGGTTGATCTTTCTATGTGGTGAATGAGTCTTGTTCTCTATGGATGGTCACTATGTTGATGATTTCTCTTCGGTCGATAAAGTCACTTAGCTATGTTGGTCGTTGAAGTTGCTAACCATAGAGGTTGTTGAAGATGATTGACTTCAGTAGTCGATGTAGGATTGAACACTAATCTTCTTCATTCTCCAATGTGGCTCATCCTCAATGGTCAATGACTTATTTATGTGGTCACTGAGGTGGGTAATATCTTCTGCCACCAAGAATGTTATGACCTAGTTTTTTAATGGTCGATGATGTGTTTTGACCTAAGTCGTTTCTAAGGTGGTGTGACCTAGTTTCAGCAGTTGATGACGCCACTAACCCTATGCAACTGATGATGTTTTCTGGTCTATATGGTCATGATGTTTTTTGACTCTATGCCAGTGATGTTTGACCTAGCTTCTTTCATGATTGTGGGAAATGATAGCTATTAGGGTTTACCTATAAGAGTTGTTTTAAAACCCTAATATGTTGGTTCTTAGTCACATATGTTTTATTAGTCTTACCTTTTCCCTCAAATGTATATAAGCATAGTGACTTTGTAAAGTGTTGATCTGTAATGCTAATTTCACTCATCATGCTTAACCTAACCATAATTCAAGCAAGAAGTGATGGTACATAGCCTCTTGTGTGAGTAGTACAATGATAACGTACTTTCTCTCTCTATGTTGTTGTAACCCTAATTTGTTGTCACATGAACATCATAAATTCTAAATAATGGTGTATCAAGCTTATGTGTCACTTATATGGTGATGGTAAGATGAGCCTTTATGAGGAATAAAAAGGTAATGATGTTCCTGTAGGAAATGTTGTGATGGTCTAAATGACCTACAACATGATCTTGCACCTTAATGTAGGTGCTATCCTCTATTATAACATGACAAGGAAATTTGAACTTGTGATGATATGATGATGAGTATGGACTCATGGATGGCAATTAAATAGCACCATGTGATTATGTGATCAACATTATATCTCATACATATATTATAAAGTTGCAATACACACCATGTTTTGTAGATCCTTTTAGGGTTTTGTTTATAACTTGATTGATGTAGTTAAAAGACATCTAATTGACATTAACTAATCAAGTGAAACTCTAATCATGTAGTTTCCTTGGCCATAGATCCATTCCATTGTCAGGACTTGCTGGATGGTGAAACATGCTCTCCCTTAGTGGAATCTCAGAGTCATATAATGTTGATCATATGCTTGTTCACAAGGATGGATGCGGTCATACCTTGACATGAAAATGGTCTAGGTTGTATCTCAGATGATGATGATTTAGTATATATGATGTGATTGAGGACATCTATAGTTGTACCTCAGAGGGTTGGGTTGTATACACTAGTTTTACTAGTATCATGACCTTTTAAGGGCAGACTAGGCTGTTCACTAGTGTCATGACCTATATACCAAGGGTGGACTAGGTTGATTTGTAGCTTGGCCTTATGTGTCATTGTGGAAGACTCATACTGACTGAGGGCAAATGAGATCTTAGGATTCCAACTCTCCTATAGATCTTGTATGACACTGATTTTGACTTAGTAGTTGTCAGTTGGAATTGAGCGGTATACCTCAATTCCTTAGGACATTAATAAACACTATAATACATCTGTGTAGTATATCTATTTAAGATTAAACTCGCTTAGCTTTGGATGTTAACCCTTACCTTGTTTCTTGTATTGCCTAGTTGACATATAATGTGGTAAGAGGAATTAACTATTTAGTAAGAGATATTCTTACATGTTCTTTATATTCCTTCTAGTCTTATATGTTTCTATGCTTATTTGATTAGTTTCATAATCTGTTGAACTTGTTGGAATAGTTAAATATGTTGTAACTACTCAATCTACTTAACCTTCTTATTTAACTAAATCTGCTCATCCTATTTAATCGTATATTTGTTGTAATCAATAACCTTTTGTTGAGAGTTATATCTCTCTCTAGGACATGTGTCTCACCTCATGGTTTCCCACATCTTTTTAGGTGGTCGTCAGCGATGTGGTTAGGATCATGCAGTTGAAGAGGAGTAGCTTGGAGAGCAGTAGTAGTAGAAGGATGAATAGTTATTAGTAGAATCCTAGAGTCATTCCTGTACTCTCATGTCAGGGTAGGGGATGTTTTGTAGATGATATGTATATTGACACATAGTCTTGGAAGTATGCCTCTATTTGTATATGTGGAACATGATCTTTTGTATACAGGTTGCCTCAGCTGCTGAACAAATATGCAAATACCTGATATGGTCTTGTATTGATATATAAGATTTTGGACCTTTATGTAATGTTTTTGAGTGGGGTGGTAATATGTTGAATCAATTTTAATTTATCTTGTTTTCTAACTATGTGGTTAATTAGTAGTTGATTGCACATTTTTATTTGGATTATCGTGTTCATGCCTCACACTATACATCATAAAAAAGCACAAATCAACATGAGTATAAGTTCATAAATAAGGGAATGAAGGGTGATGTGGTACGAGTTGCAAACACACCTTTGTTAAAGAAAGACTATATTGGCAGCTTAGGCAATGACAATAACATACACATGCCACACTCTCTTTTATAACAAACACACTTGCTTCTCAAACACTACCGAAGAGAATCATAACACACATGCATACGACAACCACATCAAGAGTTGATCCCTTTACACTTCTCGTCACCACCAAGACATAGACAACGACAAAAACCTAGAACCACATTCAGTTTTAGGAGCAATAAGCCTTGAATGGTCTTGTCATAGAATAGTTTCAAACAAAGCTATACTAAGGTGATCAATTTTGACATGTCAATTACTTCTATGAGAATCCCAAAGGTCTTGTTGAATAGAAGCCTTATCATACATTTCCTAAAATGTTCAAACAAGGTAGACATTAGATCCTTTGATGTTAAAAAAAGTATGTCTCAACTTCAACTCATGTACACCATCGTAAAGCACACCCCTATGGAATATCTTGTCGGTCATATGACCAATGCCCCAAGTGAAGTGATATTCCCTTTTAGGAAACATCTCCAAATGGAGATTGGAAAAGGGAGATTCTTTATCTGATGAATGTGGGATATGATGGATGACCATCATGGTCCTACCAACTCATTTTTGGGATACTGAGAGCTTCAAATTGACTGCTAAAACCCTTGGAGCTAAACTCCACTATATTAATCCAGAATCCCTTCAATCTAATTTCTACACAAAAAACATTTTGCCAAAGTTTGGTTACAAAATACTCAAATATTCACAACAAGTTTAGACTCAGAGTGTGTCAGCATATTCACACTTCCACATAACATGTTAAGAACCATCGACACCACAAACACCATTTGATTATGTCTTAGACCAGCCATCCATATGGGTTTCCCAAGTTCGAGAAGAAACCAAATATCATAGATATTAAACCACATCATGCACACAAATATGGGCATAAGAAATCCTATGTATGGGTTTGAAAGGAGAACACCATGAACACGTTCTCCAAATGGCCAAGACAAAATACACTATCACCAACCTTTAGAAGGCATAAGAAAAAATAACCGAATACCAAATTTTGACAAAAAAAACACAAGATGTCACCATACACGCACCACGATACCTCTTTGATACAAAGGGATCATAACTTGCAAAACAAAACACTAAACATATCCATTAAGAAAATATCATCTATTATATGCATAATTCTTGATGCAAAAACAAATCACATGAAAAGTAACACAATGAAGGGCAATCAGATTGACGAAGCTAACATTGAAAATGAGATACAAATGACCAAATATGTATCACACTAGAATACACATGAAAATAATTTATGAAAAAAATAATATAGTAGATTTGGATCCACATACAAAACTTTTTTTCTTGGAAGCATTGCACGTTGTTTATGGAAACCACAAAGAATAGTGGCATCTCATTTACTAACGATCCTAGTGCCAGCATAACTTCATACTCTATAGAGAAGGATCTGGGTGTTCCTAAAAAAGTCAACATGCACTAGATAATAAACATAAGAATTCATTTTTTCATTTGATTATAATTGTTTCAGTATTTAATTATTACATCAAACTCCCTTTTATTATGAAAATAACATCCTCTAATGTCTATGGTATAATACTAGCTAAAATAAAATTCTCTATTACACACTTCATTAGGGCCAACAAAATCAAACTAATCATTGAACAAGATATAAAATGGTCGTTACCAAAAACATTTTAGAATGATAGGTGAAAATTAGATCACATATTGGATCCAAAAAACCTCCCTATTGATTGAGTGGAGGCATCCTTGTGTGTTGGGATGATAAATGACTAATTAGCACAAATCATGACATATATGATTTTCCATCACACCAAACATTGCAATCATTAGCGGTAATTCCACATGTACCTTCATGAGAGTCTATGAAGAATTAGGGCATAGAAAAAGCCTCTGCATTATAAATCTCCATAAACTAGCAAAAAAACCAAAACAAACCCTGTGTCATAGGTGGGGACATTAATTGAACTAGATATAGCCATGAACAGTCCCACTTAGAAGATTCAAATCATCAAAACCAAAACAACAAGAATAAGTTGAATATGTTAATTGCCAAGGTTGGACCTATATGAATTTTAGTAACTTACAACAATGATGGTTCATGGGATCTTATAGGGACATAATAGACAAATTCTTTTGCACAAGTCTATAAGAAAACTAATACCCTCTTAGTGTAGGGTTTTAGGGGAGACAGAGAAGGCAGCGGAAACAAAAAAAAATTCTCCCCCAACCCATACCGAGGAAACGCGTCAACGTCTATATAATAGGAAAGGATGGTTTGTGGAATCATACCTTGTCCCGAGGCTTGCTCGGCGACAATACCTTGCGCAATGCGCGGTCTTCAACTCCGGTCTTGGACGGTGTCTGTGCAGCTCCTGGTCGCACTGGGACTGACGACTCCTCCTCCTACCGGACTGTCGGATGACAGTTGTCCTCCTGAGCGGCAGTGTCCTCCCGCCTCTGTAGTAGTCCACACGGACCACCTGGAACTCCACTCTCCTTGTCCCACAAGGAAGTGGAAGGAGTCGCACCCTCCTGTTGACGTACTAGTCGCCAACACACTCTCCTGCTACCTGTTGCAACTGCAGTTGTCCTTCCCTTGCTGCACCTCCCTTTTGCGGGAAGCACTTGCTCGGGATCTCTCACGGTTACCAAAACCAGAGAGAACGACAACTTCGCAAAGCAACCGGCTTGCATTGAGTTGTTCTTTGAGAAGCCCCCAATACCCCTATATATAGGCGGGTCATGGGACAGGGTTCTATGTGCCCAGCAATACGGGACTAAAGCAGGAGTAGAAGGGTTCGAGAATTTTCCACAAAAAGCAACCGGTTCGCAACTTGAAATGATCGGTTCACAAGTGAACCGATCAGTTCGGCCATTGAGCCGATCGGTTGGACCTGAGCGGATCATTTTGGGGCACTCCAACCGATCGTTTTGGGGCACTCCAACCGATCGGTCGGTGCCCTGAACCGATCGGTTCATGGTCCTAATCCGGCTTAAAAAGACTTTCCTTGTTTCGTTCTCAATTGGTATCGTATACCAATGTTATTCCCAATCGAATTGGGCAATTTGAAACCAAAGGAAAATTCTTGCCGACATGACTTTCCCAACTGGTCGGTTGCACCAGTTGAGCCGATCGGTTCAACTCTTGAACCGGTCATTTCAACCTGGGCATGAGCCGATCGGCCTGGACACTCCAGCCGATCGGTTCAGCACCTCAGCCGACCGGTTCAGCACATGAGCCGATCGGTTGGGAGCACAGGTTGGGCAAAATCAGTCAATTGCGATTTAAATCAATCTGATACTCCAATCAATGCGTCCAACACCTTGAACCATATGATATTGAGCTATCGACTGATTGAGTGTTTAATTGAACTACTAAACTCCTTTAGTAATCAATCTAAACATTGCTTTGTGGACAAAACTCCTCTTCCAGGTTAAATCCTATGTGTGTGACCCTGCAGGTCCATTTCACATTGGCAGTGAAAGTCCATAACACTTATGACTTCACAAGTAAAGAGCGGTGCCTAATCACACATCATTGCTACCCAAGTGAAAGTCGAAAGTTGGAGAACAACTTTCATCCTACAATCCGTGAATGGTGTTACAGTGAATGTATAATTCCTTTGTCACTGATATCCCGAATGAACTCGAGGCATGGAACAGTCATCCTGTCAACGTTCATTCACTTTCTTGATCTCAGAGCAGATTGAAGGAGATATGTATGACATCAATATCACATACTGATTCACACATGCGTGCGCACGCCTATCTCAATCCTACTCATCAAGTGGCCTTGGATATCAAACTCCCTCAGGAGGGACATATCCCATATCTATCACTCACCCCTCAAAATCCCCATGTGTCAAAGCCACCCAATCATCACCTTTATAACAACCCATGTTTCAGGACTGTGTTTGATGATGTCAAAGTGTGCCCAACAACATGTGTTGAGTGCAGTGATTTCAGGTCTAAGAATCACACTCACCACCATCACTGTGAGTACTGACTGTGACTACCATCTCATGGTTCCATGTGTCAAACTCACGGTGGGTCTGTCCGGTACCTTGTTCTCTAACAAGTACCTATGTATTTGGTTTGATATCTCTATATCATGACTAATGAGATTCTGTCATCAACCAACACCACAATCTAGTCTTGTGTGTCATTGCTGTCTATCTACCTTCCACAATGACATCCGACTAGGGATATAACAAGAATGCACGAACTCTTAGCATCCATATGATCTCATCGTTCAGGTCCTCAACCTGAAATCATACGTCATTGAGTACTGTCATTCTCTAGACATTCAATCTGTTCTATCACTATCTCATATGACTGAACCAGAAAGAATGGGAAGCTTGCCTTTGATGTTTATCAAATCAATCTTAATGTTTCCCACCAATCATCCCATGATTGGCTCTCAGGGCATACATACCAACAGACTCCCACTTGCACTGCGAGCCAATCACTCTTGAATCATATTCATAGTGATCTTCAAACATGTCCCACATGTCATTGTGCTCTAGTGCCAACATAGTGAGTAATGGCAACACCTTGCCAAAGTCGGTATAAATTGCATGTCTCTCATCTCTTCACTGTACGTCGCACGTATGAGATGGAGTTGTCGTAATATGCGATCTAGTATTCCTTTGCTAACCTTTAGCCACATTGCATGATCAAGGATTCCAGACTTGTCATCAATGAGTGGAATATCTATAAGTCCATCTCATGAACTTCCAGATCCATATAGTATCCACTGTTGTTCTCTAACACACGGATACTCGGCATTTCCCTTTTAAATGGTTTTATTGGAACACTTCCAATTATCAACAAACTTTTACTTTTATACATCCTATGTATATTTTGTGATTAATTTTCTGTCCTTTTGGAAGTTCGCATCAATGTAACTCTTTACATCAAACTCTTCCTTATCTCCATGGAACTAGTACTTCATAAGTACTTATCAAGTTCTCATCATATTCCAGTAACCCTTACTGGAAGTAGACAGACATCCACTCGTCATGTCCCACATACGAGTTATCAGGATGAGCACATCATATAGTCATGTCACACATACAAGATGATGAATGCATTTTATTCTTGCCATGTCATACATGCAAGACAATGGGATGATTACATACATGATAGATCCATATCTATTCTTAGTGTTCCCATTCTTCATAAGAATTGGACACTTGGCCTTGGGATACTAATATCCATGTAACATGGACAAGTTTTCTCCCACTGAATCTGTGCATACTGAACACTTCAGTACAGATTGCCAATGTATGTTTTCTCTTTCCAGGTCAAGAGATTTTCCGAGAACTATCTCTATAGATCTCCATTCCTATCACATAGGAAACATCTCTATCTTCCTTAAAGATAATTTCCACTTTTGTATTTCCATTTTAGAACATTTCCATTTCACATCAATATGTGGAATGTGAATATACTCCCACTAAATCACAAATCCCTTCTTTATCTTTGACATATCTGTCAAACCCTTTGACTATATCATCAAAATAAAGATCCAATTTTGAGTTGCTTGTACTCAATCAATCACATTGATTAGCCCATTGTAACTTATAGACTTCATTTGCATTAATGGATTCATAAACCTTGTAGGCTGTGTCACGTACACATCCTGATTTTATTCCTCAAAGGAATGCGGTTTTAGTATCCATATGCCAAATGTCTTAGTCATTAAGTTGCAATCAACAAGCATCATCCTTCTCAAAATGTTATCCATGTGTCTTAACACTTAAGACTTATTTGCACTTATGGATACAATCCAATGAGTGCTACCATCAAGGTCATACCTTATGGCTCACATGGAAGTCATTTAGTATGTAATGGTTTTATACCATAACTCAAAATCTGATTCCTCATATTCATCTAGATAGTTGACTCATCATATGAACAACTCATCACATAGATGATTTAGGTGTATCTGTCAAGGATATATGAACTCACAACCCTTGTGGTTCTTAATGTCCTTTATTAGTATGGGGTATTCTTTTATTAAGAAGAATTCAGTTATTTGATAATCATTCTCTAAATCCTTAGAGTATGATTCCTTCTTGATTCAGACGTCACCATGCCTTAATCATGAGTTCACTATGATACACTATCATAATCACTCATAAGGATCTCAAACATTTGGTCCAAGTATTTCATTCATTGATCTCGTCAAGAATTAATACTTTTACCAAATTTGTACTTCATTTATGATAATCTTGAACACTTCAAGATATTCATATTGGTATTTCTCTAAACACCATTAGAAGTATTAGCATTTGTTCCAATAGGTATGTAAATACATCACATGTATTATACCTAATAGGATAATCATTCTCCCACTACCATTAGTGAAGATTGATTGATCATGTCCAAGATATTCATGTCTCTTACTGGTTCTCTAACCAAAAGAGTCTAGATTTATCCATCATATGGAAACTAGAAATGAATTTCTCATGATTGATGCTAATTTGATTGTTTGAGTTATCAATAACTTTAGGTATCATTTTATCTTATGCATACCATGTATCACAAGATAAACAAGGCATTGCCACAAAGATCATATCTTTAAGATTGAAACATCAACTTTATTAATTGCCATCATTGTCATACAATATGCAATAATAAAGTGTTTCTATCTATTGGCAATATATGAAATAGCAGTTCTCAACTCTATTTCGTGCCCTTTAGGCTGAAATAAACTGAAAGATACTCCTATCTATGGCCGCAACACTTTCTCCAATGATGGGTACTTCTTTCTTTGTCCTTTCACAAAGGCCATCACTTCTTTGCGGATATTGCATATCATATATGACATATCCATATCTTGGTATCATATACCTCAGATAAAGAAGTGGTTCATTTCATGATACCTTAGGTGGAGATCTCCATCCCCTCCTTCATCTTCTTTTGTTCTTCCAGATATAGAGGGCAGTTCCCTCATACACCCTTTCCCCATGTGCCTTGAGTCTGAAGACGGCTTGGATTGCTGGCTAGCATCAGAACACTTCTTAGCTTTGCCCTTGACCTTGCCCTTAAGACTTACCTTTTCTTTGATCACATCAAATATTATGGTTTGTCTTTCTTCATCTTTGCCTCTACTATCCTCAACATGTCCAACAACTCTGTCAACGCTTGTCAAAGTTGTTCATGTTGTAGCTTATCATGAATTGTATGATTCTCGCAACATTTGTAGTATCATACCAATAGCCAACTCTTGGCTCAGATGGAATCCCTCTTAGTTAGGTCTTTCCACATACCCAATCACATTGAGTGTGTGAATACCTTACTGGATCTCCTTCTGTCATGCCATACTAGGACAGTGTTTTGGAGACATCATATGTCTCATGTTGTCTCTGCAACTCATAGTTCAGAGAACACAACATCAAGCATTCCTCATCAATGTCATCCTCAGTAAGCTTCCATAAGCATACTTTCAGCCATTGATGTGGTGGGATCGAGTTGATCCTGGTATAACTAGGACTTAGAGCTTTCACTCTTTGATTGAGAACACTTCTCATCGTCCTAACCAATCGTGGAATTATTCCCATTTAATTTGTTGGTCTCAAAGACTGATCGCAAATAAAATGATTTGTTGATTAACCACTTATTTTAAAAAGAAATATATGCAATTTTAGTCCAAAACTCTTTTGACTTGTTTGATTGATTTGAAAAGTTTGACGATATAATTAGGCCTTTAATTAATTATCGCTCCCACTATTTTAGTTCAAATTGATAGCCCTCACCACCAATTCGGAAGATTGCAGCGTACAACCTTCTAGTGGGCAAGATCCTGAAATCCTCTAAGTCATGGACCAGCTTGGGCTGTCACCCACAACATAGATCTCTCAGGTAGGCAACTTTTTCCAATTGCATCATATGCAACTCTTGATAAGATGTCATCTACAACTCCTTGTAATGATCATCTCCATGCCTCAAGGCGCTAGATCCTATCTAGGTCACCTTGTTAAGTCCGACCCAAAGCAAACACGATGAACATGCACCCTGCTTGGGCAGACCCACACGTTCATCCTTCACGCTTCCACGAGATAGACGGTGCACCATGCTTGGGTGTGCCCACACTTGGTCGATCAAGCTTTTCACGTGTGTCGCATTTGGAAGGCATCTAAAACTTAATATTTTAATGAGGGATTTGGTTTTATATACATATACATATCCAATCACCACAATACATAGTACGCATCATATACATACTATATCCCACAGAAAACATGCACAAACGATAAAAAGCAATGATTATGGCCATCCTAATGTGATTCCTCGAGCCAAGAAGAATCACGGTCATCTAGGTCTACATCACATGCAACCTGTACAAGATGAACATCTGTGCCTTACCATCCGAGTTGATCAACTCATCACATGAATGATCTGTACTCTCTAGCCGGTCGTCTGGGTGCCACCAGCCAATCGGTTGGCTCCTCCAACCGATCGGTTCACCTGGTCGTCGTGCATCTCGTCATGTCCGCCACCCGCTCGTCTCGCTCCTCGAACCGGTCATCAACCGATCGGTTCACTCCTTGAACCGACCGTCTAGAATGTCAACCGATCGGTTCACACCTTGAACCGATCGTTTCAGCTGTCGTCTTGATGTCCGCCGGTCTTTGACATAACAAGAAATAAAATCTATCCTATTTATTACATTGCTTAAAAGAAGAAACCCCGAGTTACATTTGGGGGAGCAAAGGTAGGAAAGAATCTCGAATTATTTCGAGTTACATCAGGAATAAGAGAGGGAAGATCGGTGCACAGACCGAGATGCAAGCAACCACAAACAACCACACACGGATAGGGGTTTATAGGCCATAATCACGCTACACACATCCACCACAAAACTCGTTTAAGGGCGACACGTATCGAGTGCATTAATAATACATATCATATATGTAATTAGGGATTTGTGGATTTAGGATTGGACATGCATAAAGCCGATATTATTTGCATCGTATGCAATAAATAAAGGCGACAAACCAAAATCGATCATATCGATATTCCTAAAATATAGAGCAGTTGACCTGGCTCTGATACCACTGTAGGTTTTAGGGGAGACAGAGAAGGCAGCGGAAACAAAAAAAATTCTCCCCCAACCCATACCGAGGAAACGCGTCAACGTCTATATAATAGGAAAGGATGGTTTGTGGAATCATACCTTGTCCCGAGGCTTGCTCGGTGACAATACCTCGCGCAATGCGCGGTCTTCAACTCCGGTCTTGGACGGTGTCTGTGCAGCTCCTGGTCGCACCGGGACTGACGAATCCTCCTCCTACCGGACTGTCGGATGACAGTTGTCCTCCTGAGCGGCAGTGTCCTCCCGCCTCTGTAGTAGTCCACACGGACCACCTGGAACTCCACTCTCCTTGTCCCACAAGGAAGTGGAAGGAGTCGCACCCTCCTGTTGACGTACTAGTCGCCAACACACTCTCCTGCTACCAGTTGCAACTGCAGTTGTCCTTCCCTTGCTGCACCTCCCTTTTGCGGGAAGCACTTGTTCGGAATCTCTCACGGTTACCAAAACCAGAGAGAACGATAACTTCGCAAAGCAACCGGCTTGCATTGAGTTGTTCTTTGAGAAGCCCCCAATACCCCTATATATATAGGCGGGTCATGGGACAGGGTTCTCTGTGCCCGGCAATACGGGACTAAAGTAGGAGTAGAAGGGTTTGAGAATTTTCCACAAAAAGCAACCGGTTCGCAACTTGAAATGATCGGTTCACAACTGAACCGATCGGTTCGGCCATTGAGCCGATCGGTTGGACCTGAGCCGATCGTTTTGGGGCACTCCAACTGATCGGTCGGTGCCCTGAACCGATCGGTTCATGGTCCTAATCCGGCTTAAAAAGACTTTCCTTGTTTCGTTCTCAATTGGTATCGTATACCAATGTTATTCCCAATCGAATTGGGCAATTTGAAACCAAAGGAAAATTCTTGCCGACATGACTTTCCCAACTGGTCGGTTGCACCAGTTGAGCCGATCGGTTCAACTCTTGAACCGGTCATTTCAACCTGGGCATGAGCCGATCGGCCTGGACACTCCAGCCGATCGGTTCAGCACCTCAGCCGACCGGTTCATCACATGAGCCGATCGGTTGGGAGCACAGGTTGGGCAAAATCAGTCAATTGCGATTTAAATCAATCTGATACTCCAATCAATGCGTCCAACACCTTGAACCATATGATATTGAGCTATCGACTGATTGAGTGTTTAATTGAACTACTAAACTCCTTTAGTAATCAATCTAAACATTTCTTTGTGGACAAAACTCCTCTTCCAGGTTAAATCCTATGTGTGTGACCCTGCAGGTCCATTTCACATTGGCAGTGAAAGTCCATAACACTTATGACTTCACAAGCAAAGAGCGGTGCCTAGTCACACATCATTGCTACCCAAGTGAAAGTAGAAAGTTGGAGAACAACTTTCATCCTACAATCTGTGAATGGTGTTACAGTGAATGTATAATTCCTTTGTCACTGATATCCCGAATGAACTCGAGGCATGGAACAGTCATCCTGTCAACGTTCATTCACTTTCTTGATCTCAGAGCAGATTGAAGGAGATATGTATGACATCAATATCACATACTGATTCACACATGCGTGCACACGCCTATCTCAATCCTACTCATCAAGTGGCCTTGGATATCAAACTCCCTCAGGAGGGACAAATACCATATCTATCACTCACCCCTCAAAAGCCCCATGTGTCAAAGCCACCCAATCATCACCTTTATAACAACCCATGTTTCAGGACTGCGTTTGATGATGTCAAAGTGTGCCCAACAACATGTGTTGAGTGCAGTGATTTCAGGTCTAAGAATCACACTCACCACCATCACTGTGAGTACTGACTGTGACTACCATCTCATGGTTCCATGTGTCGAACTCACGGTGGGTCTGTCCGGTACCTTGTTCTCTAACAAGTACCTATGTGTTTGGTTTGATATCTCTATATCATGACTAATGAGATTCTGTCATCAACCAACACCACAATCTAGTCTTGTGTGTCATTGCTGTCTATCTACCTTCCACAATGACATCCGACTAGGGACATAACAAGAATACAAAAACTCTTAGCATCCGTATGATCTCATCGTTCAGGTCCTCAACCTGAAAGCATACGTCATTGAGTACTGTCATTCTCTAGACATTCAATCTATTCTATCACTATCTCATATGACTGAACCAGAAAGAATTGGAAGCTTGCCTTTGATGTTTATCAAATCAATCTTAATGTATCCCACCAATCATCCCATGATTGGCTCTCAGGGCATACATACCAACACTTAGCTCATCCTTAATGGGGGCTCATATCATTATAAATCACATGCCTATTATATACAACACCTTTTCATTGCACGGGGACCCCAATAGTTCACAAGTAAAAGTATTTTGCCAACCACATCATTAAATATATGTTGTGTCAACAAATCAAATCATGATGATAACTCTAGAGCCAAAAAAATTCTCTTGGTAATATACAAAAAAGCTAAAAGCTTTATAGGATAAAATAGTTGGCATAGAAACATTACAAAACCAAAATTAACTTGAGATTTTTTTTTATAGAAATGTGGCCATTATATTGATGATAGCCATACGACATCTACATAGAAAAATGATCTGAAAAAACTCATGATCCAAGTAGAGAGAACAACTTTTAACAGATTGAATTGGATACAAATAGGACTCTTCAGCTTGGATTCCTCCCTTTCGTGCTTGTAAAAGCAACTTTCAAACGGAATCAAACCACAATTATGAGTCGCATCTGTGTAACGTGGAACTCTACCACCAAGATCAAAGCCAATAAGATCATTTTCAAAGAAGGATCCATTCAAACTCCATACCCTGATGCAAGGATGGTGAACAAGGCAATAACCACTAACCAAAGAAAGGGGGAAATCCCCTTCCAAAACTGAAGCAACTGGAGGAACCCTAGAGACTTCGACCTCCTCCTCATAGGGAGGACCTTCACTAAGGAAGGACTGACGACCCATAAAAAGAGGGACAAACAAGCGTCGATGCCCGACGATGACAAAGACAGAAGCCTGCCCCAACAAACCCAACAGAAAGAAAACAAGACATGAGCGGAAAAGACACACTAGAAAGGAAATCGTACCAGAAGAAGCAACAAAAAGAAAACTTGATCCTAACGAAGTTATCGACTGTTGAGAGACTACAAGACGAATTCGTCTCAGGGGCCAAGTCAGAGATGAAGAATCTGCCATTGCCCTTGAGTCACCCTCACCGGTCGAAGTGGCGCTCAGGACACAAGTTTGGAACACGTTGACGAAAGGGAGGAGAGGCCCAATTTGAGTGGATCCTGACCAGCTGAAGACACCTTTGCAAGGAAGAAATCTAGATGAGGCCTAGGGGGAGTGGGGAGGCGCCTCCAAGTCGCTTTGCACCCTCCCCTGAGCGGGGTAAGATTTCGTGCCCTAGCCGCCTTGAGGAGTCGCCAGAGCAGAGCGACCTCTAAAACCGAGTGAAATTTTAGCACGGAAGCTTACCCCGCTCAAGATTTTGTGGGACAAGTGGAGATAACAACATATGGTTCGGGGGAACATACAATATATTAAAAAAATTAGAAACAAAGATCCAAGCTACAATGGCTTACAAGTGGAGATAACAACACCAAATTCTTGCAAAAGTAATGGACACAAAAGATAAACACTTATACACTCAGAGAATCATCTTATAACATAGTAGAGACTATCAATCATATTAGATCATACTTCAAGAAATTGTTCAACCACAAACACATTCCTCTTAATACATCATCATGGACCAAGATGTACTATGAATAATCAAAGTCACACAATCACACAAACATATACAAACATTTCCACTATAGGAAAAACAAAGATGTGCTCATCCTTGGCGTAGATAAGCCTCAAGGAATTGAATGGTTTGACAATCTTTCTTTTGAAACAACTAGTACACTATTAAAAACCTTCTACATAATACTTTCACTGAGCCTTTTGAGGACACCTCCACAAACTTTATCATATAGTCAGACTTTCATAGTACATATAAAAAATGTTGATTGCCCAACAAAGGTTACCATATATATCGATTAGTCAAATCAACAATTCATACAAAATCATTGTATATGGCCTTATCTCTAGAATGAACTATCATATGGACCATATTATTAGCGTGAAACAAACCACCATCATCAAAGGACATAAAACTCAATATGCATATATCATGGCTAATGAAATTATTATTCACACTAACTAGTCCAATACTATCATCATTATAACCTTAGAAATAGATTTTTAGAAAGCACCTAACATAATTGGTTGGGCTTCTTGCTACTTTGCATTGAAAATTATCACATCTCAAGAAAATGAATTCATTGGACCAGGACTTGTCTCATATCAAGTCACTCATTTTCCTTGATCAATAGATCTTCATTTCTATGCTTCAAACCTCCCAATTATTTAGACAAGGGGTCCTTTATCTTCATAAAAATTTGTGAGTATAAATTCTATTTTAGGTTCTATGATCAAACTAGGAGCACAAAATGGCATCTTAACATAAATAGACAACCTTTAAAGCTGCTACATCATAAAATTTACAAATGACACCATCATCCTTGTTACTCTAATGAAAATGTGATCAATACTATAAGAATTTCAAGAATGTTTCAATACCTAGTGGGTCTCATAATAAACATCTATGTATCCAATATGAAAAAAGTACATATTAACCATGCGCATCAGAAAAGGTACAACCACATTATACAACACAAATTAGAATCCTTTCATCTTAAGTTCTTGGTTTCACATTGCAACTAAATTAATTGTCTGCAATAGTATGCCAACCTATTTGGAAAAAAAATGAGAAATAGACTAGCTACATGACACATGAAATGTCTTAACAAAACACTAGCTCAAGATGTTTATGTTGCCCTTAGTGGCATGCTCTCATACACTTTGAGTTGTATCCCACTCCAGAAAAAGTTGGAACAACACATTGACAAAATGTGTCGAGACTTCTAGCGGGGAAGTACAACCAATAATATAAATTTCATTTAGTTAAATGGTCTATAATAAAAAAAACATATGTCTCTTGGTAGATTGGGCATTATTAACGTTAGACTACACTCGCAATGTTTATTGAATAAAGTTTCATTTAGTTTCATTGATAACAAAAATACCACATGAACCATCTAAAAAAAGGATAAATATCACAGAAAGAACTACAACATATCAACAACAACAAATACTTTTCACATAACTTGAGATATTTCAACAAATGCACAAACCTCATTGAGGACACTATACACACACCAACACGTTGCCGAAACAATATACTTTTTTGGTCTAATAATTGGTCTATCTTTGGGTAATTAGACCAACATGATTTACATCTAAGCATCCCATACAACATAAAAATTATCACGCTTGATTAGACATAATGACCTCAATTAACACTTTGGCACCCTAGGACTTGCAAATTAGGTTGATTTCAAACAATGAGCAGACCACATAACAATCCCTCGATTGGATGGACATACAATATATTTTTTTTGGTGAAGCCAGGAGGTTTTTATTCATCTCGCCCCCCTCATGCAAGCAAAAACATTATCAAAACTACAATATACATTGTTGTTTGCTGAAGGAAATAATATTGAATACACAATAAATGTTGCATATAAATTATTTATCTCACCAAGCCACACCTCACACTATGGCTCATCTTTTTGGAAAATCAAATGCTACAAAAAAGCCCACATTTTAGTACGGTTAATTTGACATTAGAAAAGTGTTTTTAAGATTTTAATTTGACATTATTTATCACACCAATCCATGGACTTTATATATGCGGCATTTTTAACAAAAACAGTGAAGAAACACGGCATCTCTTTTTTGAATGCCACTTCTCTCAAACAATATGGGAACATTTCTATGCAGTTTACTAACACACAATAAATTTTGATAGTCTTTTATAGCACTTAAACAACTTTGTCTCTTGCCTTGATTCATGCTATAAGACAAAGGCTAGTGAATTAGTTGCATGTATTATATAGAGTATCAACACAATAAGAAAACTTCCTATTATTGCTAACATCTAAAATTCTTTCAATTCATGGATATCCTCACAACTATATAGGTGATGTCAGTTCATTCCTCAAAAGAGGGCTTTCACTATATATCAAGAAACATGTGACACAATCGGACAATCCCGATTGAAGTCATCAACTTCAAAGAGGACATTAACATGATGTATTCCCATGCACGTCCGTGAATCTTTGAGATAGTCATCCTTCACTCCGACATGATGCCACAATGTTTTGAAGCTACCGCAACGCTCTGATGCTGCTAGTTTTTTTTTTTTTTAATCAACTTCATCTCCCTATTATAGTGGGTTGTACCAAGGGGAACCCAGCCCTGGTGCTATGAACTCTTGCTCACCCTTCAAGAGTAGGATGGTCACTTCGGTCAGGTTACACACACCTGAAATATAGGAAAAAAAAATCAATTTAGCACACATTTGTAAAAATATTTATCAACATGGCACACTTTGTAAAATATTTCCTAAAATAGTACACTTTGATAAAAAAAACACCACTTTATATGGAGCTTTTTGTATTCAGAATTGAAAAGCGGCACAAATATTGACGTATTTATTTAAAAAAAAAAGAAGTGAAAAACGCCACATAAAGTGGTACTTTTCAATTTGACATACATATCTTACGTCAAGTGAAAGTGCCACTTTAAGTGGCGGTTTTTATTTTTTTAATTTATTTTTTCAAAAAAATTTATTTTAAAATAAATACGCCAATATTTGTGGCGCTTTTCAAACTCGGTTACAAAAAAACGTAACTTTGAGTGGCGGATTTTGCACAAAATGTGCTATTTTGGGAAATATTTTAAAAAGTGTACTATTTTGATTAAAAAAAATGTGAAAGTGTGCTAGATTGGTTTTTTTTTTCTTTTTTCTTTTTCTTTTTTATTCTTATCGTGTTTGATAGGTTGGCGCTCTTGGTGTTTACAGCATGGAGTTCATGCGTTGCCATATACCTTCCTACTTTTAATATGAATAGGTTATCTAGAATACAATGAATTGTCTCTCCAGCACAGGTTCTTGCGCATGATGTGGTAGACAGCTTCCGCAGCCGTTGGAGTCCGCCCAACTCCACATGATGACAGTTGCCTGCTGACCTCTCATCTGAAGTGGTTGTGATCTTTGGCATACATCCGCAGTCAATTCAGGTAAAGGTCGTTGTTGTGGCAGAGAGTCGTAGTTTTCGCAGCATTAAAGCAATGTTAGTTGCCTGTGTTTACCTCCAGCAGCAGTGTTTATTTGGTTAGTAGTGGTCTCTCTCGAACTGCAGGTTTGCTAGCTACCAGAGGTGAGCGTCGACTTGATGTGGACTCTGCTAATCCTACCCCTAGTCAATCGAAGATACAGGCTGCAGTAATCCCACGCGCTTGTACCATCAATCCAAGTCGCAGATGGCGGTGTGGTTTTGACTCGGGACAGATAGACATGTCAAATTGGGTCAAAATCCGTAGGTACCCACGGGTCAACCCGTTTAAATTGGGTTTGGGTCATCATATTTGTCACCCGCTGAAAAACACCAAAACTTAAACCCACCTGCTTATCTAGTAGGTTTCACGGACGATCCGCGTACACCCGCGGGTGACCCGCTTATTCAGATAATTATATACATAAGTATATTTTGAAATAGGAGAAAGCTTGAAATTAGAAAAACATAACCGTTGCCCATGCCTCCATGCGCGGTGGCAAAAAGTACAATGACTTGTTATAAATCTGCAAATTTCCGCTCAAAGTAATTACAACGACGGAGAACTAGTTGGTCATACCATTGCAATTCCCAAATTGGAAATTTCATCCCAAACTCAGACCGTGTTTTGAAGCTATGACTGTGCGTGCGAGTGACGAGTGCGGTTTGTATTGGAAGCCAACCTGCTAATGGAGACGCGATGACAACTGAGTGGCGAGTGCAGGAAAGCCGACCTGCTAACACAGAGATGACGATCTAGTTAATACAATATTGTTGATTGTTGCCCCACCGTTCGCGGTTGTTTCTCATTGTTCGTATCTAGCAGTCTTGTTTTTGGCTGGCGGATGTATTCTCTTGCCTTTTTGGTTTCTTCTTCTTCGCGTGCTTGTCTATTGTGCCACTGTCTACATAAACTTCTGTTGGCCCTAGCAAAGATAAAGGAACATGTATCAAATTTCTATGGAAACTGAACCTAATATTTCAACTGTTACCGTCATCTACCTATTGACTCTTCCAACATCCATTTTTCATTTGAACTGTCTGTATTATTGTTGGCAAATTGACTCTTCTAACATTAATCTTTTTGTTTGTCTTGCAATAATATTTCAAAATAAAGAAATGCTCTAACATTGTGTTTGAATTGTATTGTTGCTCCAACATCAATTCTTTATTGTAATTTCTTTGTTGCATTTGGATGTTGCTAAAACCGTCAGAAGATAGTCTTTATTTGAATGTTTCTGCCATTGATATAATAAAAAAGATCACTGAACACGTTTTTTTTATGGGCACCCGCGGGTCGACCCGCGACCCGCCCGCTGGGTCGGGTTTGAGTTTGTGTTTACTCAACCCGTTTAAAGTTGCATCTTTTGACCCACACCCGCGAGACCCAAACCCACAATGACCCAACCTAAACCCAACTCACCCACCCGTTTGACAGGTCTAGGGACATGATGTGGGTGACTAACGAGTCGGGCTCTTGGCGGCGTGTGGGGTTCGTGTAGTACGGTGTCCTAGTTATTGACAACATTAAAGCTCATGACTTCAATGGTTAATACCCAACTTACAACTACTTTTACACGTGAGAAACACATGCAAATTGAACAACATGCACTGGGTCAAATTCCGCGGGCGCCCACAGATCGACATATTTAAGTTGGATTTGAGTTACAAAATTTGCCACTCACTGAAAATCACTCAAACCTATATCCACCAGTTTATCTAACGAGTTTCACAAGAGCCCGTTTATCTAGCGAGTTCCACGGATGACCCACAGGTGACCCAATTAATTAAAATAGATATATTTATATACATAATATACACATACACATATTTAAAAAAAAAAACTGGCCTTTCATTCATCCCGTGGCCGGGGGGTTTTGAACCTGAGACCTCTCAGTCTTACATCAGTACTTTTACCATCTGGGTACCATCTCTTTAGCATACACATACACATATTAAAAGATATTATTTGTTTCATACAAGTTAATTCTTTACCTTTACCAACAACAATTGTATTTTCTTTATTTTGTGTTTGCAATAGGCAATAACAAGTACTTATAATATTAGGAATGTCTAATGTTACATGACAAAATTAAGTGTTGTTTTTTGTGATATTTGTCTATAAAAACTACATCATTTTTTGATTTTACATCGACATACAACAACTCGCTGCTATTTTTTCTTAAAGTTTGCATAAGCATATATCACCAACTAATCGAATGGTTTGACATCAAACATAGTAGTTGGTTGACTCTTTTACACTATATTTGACATAAAACAATAGTTACAAGTTGTTTTAAATGTTATTTTTAGTGTTAAGAAAAATAAGTAGTAAATCAATGTTGATTGGACACATTTTATATGGACACTTGCGGGAAATCCGCACCCATTGGGTCGGATTTAGGTGTACGTTTTTCCACCCGTTTAGAAGTATACCTTTTTGACCTGCACCCGCTAGACCCGCACCCTCAACGACCCAATTCAAATCCAACCCACCCACCCATTTGGTAGGTCTAACAATATGTATTTTACACACATCAATACAACACAACGTTTGATTTACATCATTCAAGGAGCCGAAAAAGAGATGAGACATGCACTAAAAAGATATACGGTCATATAAAAATATTGAACCGTTAAGCTATTATTAAACTGTTGGCCAATAGTGGATACATTTTTACAGTACATATATAAAGAGAAACGCAAAAACATATACCGCCACAAAAAATTATAAGCGTCAATATAAAAATATTAGACTGTTAATAACTCTTATGTACTCATTTGTCTTATTTATTCAGAGTTTATTTCAGAGTATTCTTAGTTTGTCAACAACATAGATCTACTTAATGATGTCATTTTTAATCTTAGCTCTAGTCAATCAAAGAGATATCACGGATAGTCTATCGCAAGAGCACAATATGCATCTGATCAGTCAAAAGAGGCGGATGAGGGATGTTGTTCACATTCATAAAATTTGTGTGACGTCTTATAGACAGAGAGGGAGTACATCATTTATCAAAAAGAGAGCGAGAGAGAGTAAGCCGTTTATCAAAAGAGAGAGAGAGAGAGAGAGAGAGAGAGAGAGAGCATGCCAGCTCCACACTAGAAAATTGGGTGATCGGTGATATAGGTTCAGCATATGCGGGAGCCGCATGTATGAAAAGAGTCAAATTGTGTGTGTTTGTGGTGGTGGGGGCACTTACTCTCCATTTCTTTGTTAATCTTGAGGAACCTCTTGTAGAGTTTATAATTTATGGTTACAATTTACGAAGCTCTTAAGTGAGTTAATTATCAGACCCAGATAATGTAATTCCTATTAGATATTCTAGTTTAGTTTAGAACTTTTCTCTCTATATAATTTTTTGTGAGTGGACTTTTAGTGTAATTTTTACATTTCTTGCATGTCATGCTTGTGACACAAATTATAAAGGACACTGAGGAAGCATTGTAATATCTAACCAGGAATTTACACTCATTTGAATAAAACAAAGCTTTCAGGCCTTTCTCTCTGCATTTCACCTTCCTAGTTTTTATCATCTTTGTCCCAATCTAGGATTTCAAATTTCTTTCTCCTTCGTTTCTAATCTAGTGTCTAAGAAATTTGATCCAAGATGGCATCTTCTGCTGCATCCTCTTCTTTCTCAAAGAACGCTTCCCCATCCTCCAATAATCCTCCACCGAGATATCCCTTTTATGTTGGCATGAATGTTGCCAATTTCATTTCTCTCAAGCTAAACAATATGAAATAAATGTATTAGGATGTCCAGATTCCAGCATAGTTTAGGAGAAACTCTCGGAAGAGCTTCATCAATAGCCCTGACACACATCTTGAGAAGATCCTCGTCGATGACAATGAAGAGATCACTACAAATCATGGCTACACAATGTGGATAAGGACAGATCGAATTGTCAAAAGTTGGATAATGAGGTCCTAGCTGAAAAAGTCATTGGGGACGTTGTTGGACTAACTACATCAAAGAAGATTTGGAGAGCTTTGACCAGGCAATTATGTGAGTCAACTTAGTCAAAAGGATTCAAATTGACATCAGAAGTTAACAAATACAGAAAGGTAACATGCAAGTTACCGAGTATATTTGAGAATTCAAACTCTCATGTGATCAATTGCATGCTATCAACAAGACTCTAGAAGATGATGATAAGGTCTATTTCCTGTTGGATGGCCTAGGATCTGATTTTGAGAATTTCACTATTTTTATGATGTGTCCTCCTCTTCCTTCATTACGATGATGTAGTATCCTTGCTTAAGCACCATGATTTAAAACGATCGACTCTAGAAACTGATACAAATCCTAGTATTGCCTTTGTAGGACAAAGATCCAATAGCTACAACGATCAAGGCTATGGAAGAGGAAGCCCTTACAATAGGAATTCATCTAAGAACAATCAAGGACATAATTCTCAATAGGGAATCCTTGGATCTAAGCCTAACACACCTGGAAATCCATTTACATCTTAGGTGGTGGTGAGTTTATAAATGCCAAAGTGCACAATTTTCTTGTGAAATAGAGAATCATTCATAATGTTACTTTTCCCTACACACATGAAAAGATTGGTTCAATAGTAAGGAAGCATCTACATATTTTTGAGTTGGGTCTCTCTATGCTAATTAAAGAAAACTTGCCTTTACATTTTTTTTATTGAAGATGTCTCTTCATCAAATTTTATTATAACAGTCTTTCAACCAAAGTTCATGAGTATTAGTCACCTATTCAGAAACTATTCAAAAAGATCCATAGTTACAACATGTATAAAGTGTTTGGATATCTATGCTTTCCTTTACTTCATGACTATATGAAACACAAGCTTGAACCAAGATCTATGGCATGTGTTTTTTTGGTATACAATGACAAATATAAGGAATAAATTTGTCTTCATATAATGACTACCAAGATATATTTCTCTAGACATGTTGTTTTCAATGAGCATGTGTTTCCCTTAAAATAGCAACTGACATGTATGTATCTCTTGGGAAATCGACCACCTAAATTGATTTATATTTGAGAGATAAAAATATCTTTGATTGTCCTGATATCTAGTTTATCTATAATCAAGTGATGTTTTCTTAAACGATACACCTGATTCAATACATGCTACACAACACAATATTACCATGAAAAATCAATCAGCTAATATTATGTACTATCAACCACCTGATGTGGTTCCTCCACCAGACATAAATAAAGATAATTACCATGATATGAAGCATGACAACTTAGATATATCTCCCTCCAACAATGAGGATCACAGTACACCTATGAATGAACACACTTCTGATCCTACTAACTTACAGTTTGATGTCTCAAGTTCTAAGGAATCCTTACAACCTAGTCATGGAATGATCACTTGAACTGAGTCATGAATTCATAAGCCGAACCCTAAATATTCCCCAGTAATACAACATTTTTTTGTAATGCTAAAACAGCTCTAAAGAATTTTGTGTGGGTTGAGTCAATGCCACCAGAAATAAATGCCTTGCACATGATAACTACTTATACTCTTGTCTCAATACCACCTAACTATAATCTCATTGGTCCAAAATGAATTTTTAAAACCAAACTCAATGTTGATGGTTCACCTGAGAGATTAAAGGTAGACTGGTGGTAAATGGTTTTGCTCAAAAAGAGGAATTTTATTACTTTAAAACTTTTAGTCATGTAGTGAAATCATCTACAACTAGAGTTGTTTTATGATAGATATTAGTTTCAAATTGTCCTTATTACAAATTGATATTTGTAATGCTTTCTTAAATTGTAAACTTGCTTAACCTTTTTCTATGGGGGAACCTATAGGGTTCACTGATACTTCTTGCACTATGTATGTTTGCAAACTCACTAAATATTTGTATGGACTAAAACAAGAACCCACAGCTAGGTTTAACAAAGTGAGTACTTAACCTCTTATGGATTTGCCTATAGTAATCATGATCCTTCCCTATTTGTTCTTAATACTACATTAAATGTTATATACCTATTTTTGTATTTGGATGAAGTTATCATCAAAGTAATTTCCCTTCTCTTCTTCATTAATATCAAAATGATCTCAACAATATTTTTGTCTAAAGAGAACCCATTGAGCAAAAAGAATTCCTAGTATTCAGGCTACTGAGCAACCATATGGTGTCTTGATAAGACAAGAAAAATACACATCGGATGTACTTTAGCAATCTAATATGAAGGGTTGTAAATTGATATCCAATGCTCTACATTTTCACAAATGAGATACAAGAGGAAGTTTCTTTGATCTGTCCATTTATAGGAAAACTAGTTGGGTGTCTGCATTATGTCACAATAACCATACTTGATATCCCTTTTGTTGTTAATTCAACCTGTCAACAAATGCAAAATCCCAAATTTCATCACTTTCTTCTTTTAAAGATAATTATTTGATATCTCAAGGGAACTCATTAACTAGATATTCTCATCACTCCAACATCATCTCTACACCTAAGTTCCTATAGTGACATTGACTGGGCTAGATGTCCTGATACACAAAGATCAACAATAGGTTGTTGTGTTCTCTTGGGACTGACATGTACCTACTAGAGCGCAAAGAAGCAATCCACCATTTCTAGATCGAGTTGCAAAGATAATTATAGAGAGAACTAGCTTCTACTATATCTAAAATTACATGGATTTCTTTCTTGTTAAGGATCTACATATCTCACTTCATATCCCATCTTATTTGTATTGTGATAATATTAGTGCTCTACATATTACAGTTAATTCTATGATCCATGCTAGAACAAAGCATGTTGAAATTGATTACCACTTCATGAGGGAGAAAGTAGTTCTTGGACACATTGTTACTATACACATTTCTTATCACTACGAACTTGTGTATATTCTTACCAATCCTTTGTTGTGATGTTATTTTGGTTTTCTGAGGAACGTGCTTGGACTATGTGAGGCTACTTCCAACTTGAAGGGGTAGTGGATAATCTAGTTTAATCTAACATTTCTCTCTCTTTACAATTAAATTAGTTTTTTGGAACTTTCATGTAATTTCTACATTTCTTGTATGTCACACTTGTGACATCGATGTATAAAGGTGAATCAGGAGGCACTGTAATATGTAACCAAGACATTATCCTCATCTGAATAAGACAGAGCTTACGTGCCTTTATCTCTTTCATTTATCATTCCTAGTTACCATCTTCTTCCTCCGAATCTAGGGTTTTCAATCTCCTTCTTCTCAATATCTAATTAATCCTAGGGTAGATCAGGTGTGAGTAGTTACTCCACATTACACCTAATGACATGTAGCATGGTTACAAGACAAATATTGAATTGTGTGTCTGTCATAATATATTCAATATATTACTTTTGAAGAGATTTCAAGCCATAATCTTCTTTGTAAGAAACACCTCATTTCTCAATTAGCCTAAAATTTACCAACTAGACTTTCCACTTTACAAAATGAAACTTTGTTTATTATACTAAAAGTAAATGACATCAGATCCCTACTATCAATTTTAATGTTAGATGAGAATATTTTTCTCTCTTAATTCATATTTGAGTTTCCCTCTAGGTATCATCTCCATAGTTTGTCTTTGTTTTACTATTCCATTGATAAATGCATATTTATCCATTTTATTTACATATTTAATACCATTACTTAGGAGCATTTGTGTTAATTATTCCCTAGGTGTAGAGTTAGTTTTCTTAGTTTAGATTTTCCTTCTTTAGTTGGAGTTTTTTAGATGTTCTTGGATTTTACACAAAAATGGCCCAATCACTCCAAAGTCCAAAAAGATCCAAGAATCAAAGGCTTCAATTCTCATATGCAGCCTCCTAGTCATTCGACTAAGACACCCAGTCAATCAACTCACATGCACAAGATTCTAGCTTGCCAAAACTCCAATTGATTGACTGGACTCCAAATCAATCAACTCTCCAGCAAGACCCACTCAAACTTAGAATTGGGAACGCTTATTACTACATACATAACGATCAGGTCAAAGAAAAACATTTAAAGCCAACTGATCGACTGACATACCAGACAATCAACTTGCTAATAAGACTCAATCTTTGAACCAAGAAGGCTCATTATTACAGTAAAAGCTACCTTCTGATTGCAACATATATTTAAGCCAATTGGTTGATTGGACTCCCAGTTGATCGACTAGCATCATGGACCAAGTCTTTGCATCTGTCACCAACATCAATTTTTAGGATTTCAGCCCCCTTTTCACCCTTTAGAAGGATGGGGAGTCCAAGCACAAAGACCATCTCATATTCCATCATCTTAGATACCTCCTCAGGTGTACGGAACAAGGATAGGAGAAAATGAGCCGATGTCGCCCCACAGAGATTACTTCATTTTTGTATCTTAGCAACATGACTCTTTCTATCCCTATCTTTACTCTTGTATATGTTTCTATCATGGATGAGTAGTTTCCCTATTGGGGCATGGGGAGTAGCCCCATAGCCCTTTCTTTACCTTTATTATATTTAACTCTAATGTTTTAGTGATAGATGTTTTCCACCCATTTTACACTCATTTTCTTGTTAGATAGAGTTATATTCTGTATAGGGTGAAGAGACCACCTAATCCCAACAAGAATGAACCCATAATCTCCTGAAAAGACTCACTGATGGAATTTATGATCTTTTTACCCACTTTATCTTATTTGTTATAACTTGTAGTGATAAGAACACCTAATTCATGAATTTGAACACTAGATTGAAAATCACAATTTCTTGACAAAACCACATGATAGAATACTATTAGATAGTTGGACAAGGATCCACAAATGCTCGAAATCCAAGACTCTGAGTTTGAGAAAAATCCCACCCTTGTAAGATTTCTACTCCAAAAGGACACAAATCCATATGCTCCTGATTTAATTATTACAATCAAGGATTTGAATTAATTAAGTAAAAACCATGGTCTACGATTGTAATCTCTCTGAACCGGATCCCCAATATATTTTATTATCAAAATAAAATCCAACTTAACTACTTTTACTTCTATACTTTTAATTTCTACTTTAGTTTAATCACTCTCTTCAAAATTGTTTTTTTAATATTGTTCATTGCAACCTTTCCAATTTGATCTCTTAAAAATATTGTTCTTTGGGACCGATACCTTTCTATGCTAAGAAATTAGCTGCTTGTTTACAAGAGGTTTGTTTTTCTTTAAAAGGTTAAACTCTAGGGATAATTTCTTTAGTGAATTTGTTGTGCAACTGATGGCACATCAAATTTTGGTTTCGTTTCTGGAGAAAACAGAGTTTCTTTCAAACCCCCATTGCTTTGAATAGTTAGAATTTCCTACTCTAGTTTATTTTTCTTCTTTCTAATCTGTGTTTATAATTTTTCAGTTTATTTTGTAATTTTTAGTTTTGTTTCATAATTTCATTTAGTCTATATCTTTTCTGTTCTATATTAAATTTCTTAGTAAACCCTTGTGTTTTTTATTTTGGAACAATAAATTTTAAATCTGTATCCTCATTCATTGGGAATTTTTCTATCGATCTTGATCTTGATTGTCACATTTCTATTTGTTTCCAACATTTATTTAAATGGAGTCGTTGGTGTTGCATATTGAATGATGTGTGAGATGTGGCTCCTTTTATCATGACATATTGTAGCGCCCCAAGATGTCTTGAAATGAAGTAAACGCATGACTACTCTACCTCACACATAATAATAGACCCCCCAAGAAGAGATATGATACAAATTAAAGCTAAAAAAGGTCAAATTTTATAAGGCACCACACCTTGTAAGTCAAGAAGAACCCATCCAACTGATTGAACATACCCTTGTCGTACATAGGAAAGCCATAACGGTCAAGGCAAGAGTAACCAATGTCGCTAAATAGAAGACACAATACAAAAAGGAAGAGCTTGACGCCATAAAGATGATGGTAGTTGGGTGGACAAATGAATTTTACAAGAGACAATTAGGAAGCTCCCAAAAGAAGCTAGAACATCAGAGGACAATTTTAATTGTCAATAATGATGATGAGATTGCCATCATCTCTTCTATGCCAAATCCAACAGAATTGACTCTAGAAGCTAAAGCTCCATAAACCAACCATGTTAAAGACATTGACCCAGACATTATCAATGACCAACCAACTTTGGTTGAGCCTATCCTGAATAATGTACAATCAACTTCCTATGATGAATTGGTAGATTCATTTAAAGAAAGGTATTCTCACGAAGAGCCATTTACTCCACGCCAACCACACTCTATTCCATACCAGGTTGAATCTAAGGAGGCGATTCCACCTCTATAAGAAGTATACATGCCCCTCTATCAAATTGTGATTTGGTTCCTTTTGAGTCCATTGAGTTGGGAACATGCTTGGTGAAGGAATCAGATCCACATTTTAGCATGGTAAAGGACCATGATGCCCCAATGAACCTTAATAATGACGGGACAATAGATGAGGAGGACACTCAACCACATACAAAGTTATATTAGGCTGATAAGATAGTTCCTCCCATATCAATACCATGTCTACTACATGCAAATCCAGATGATGAGGGAAAACCTAAATTGGATCCTCCACCTGATCCACCACTTTCGACACTACACAAAGTGGATTCGTCTTATACCACCAGCTCACTTGAAAAAGGTGATCCACCATGGATTTTCATGGAAGAGTTAACCCCGAAGACACACGACGAGTATAATGATGTCCCTAATTCACATGAATCGACAACACTTCCTCCACTAATGAAGGAAAATTTGTGGATCCTACTAGAGCATCTGTGAGGATAAAAATAAGTTCATTTTAATTGATCAGAAATCCCCTTTGAGCTTCCACAACCACCTGATCATTGGGTGCACCATGAAGCTTGTGACAACCTGATGCCCCAAAAATGAGATAACTCAAAACCAAAGCATGATCAACTACTAAACAAGCACATTACCAAAAAATAGGGTAAATTAAAACCAGTCTCATATAACCATTATGTTCATAAACATATTACATCAAATCTCCACAAACTATACCATATCACATATCAGGATAGAAATGTACATTTGTATAGTAGCCAACTGCCACACACCTACTACAAAACATATCATATTCACATATAAAAACTTATATATAACAAATGCATACAACCCAAAAACACATGTCGATACAACATCTATAAAACACCCCTTCCGGGACCTAAAAGTATAGGGACAACACATAGGACTGTACCACTACACACTAGCACCATATCCAACCTTCTCTGTTCACTTATCTTCTTGTTGCTCGTCCTCAATAGCATGATATCTACTAGGCCACACACAAACACATAAAAATATGTGGTGATCCACAAGGGTGAGACCCATATCCCAGCGAGATATATAACTCTCCGTCAACAACTACTGCAAACAAAGATGATACTTAAGCAGGAAGGTAAAATTATTGACAAGATGAGAAAATTCAACTAAAAGAATAATTTAAAGTTGGTTATACAGACTAAGCAGGTTAAGAAGCTATAACTAATCAATAGAATAAGTTATGCATTTAGAAGAAATGTGAAGAACATGTATAATTAATGATTTATCTTACTGCATTATAAAACACCTAAGCAATACAAGAAACAAGGCAAGGGAAACAACCAATGTGAATCATTTTTGGCCCTAAGTAGATATACGGCATGGTTGTATTACGTATTTTATTAAGCCATGAGGATTTGAGTCGTCCCACCCAAATCAACCTGACGACTACTAAGTTGAAATCAGTGTGATACAAGATCTATGGAAGAGCCGAAATCTAAAGTCTCACCTTCACCTCATGGTAAGTATGAGAGACATCATAGAGACATAACAGTCAACTGCCATAGTGAAATATAGTCAAGTTGAAAACATGTAGCCCACCTTGGTAGGTCACGACGCTAGACACTGGGGTAGGAAACCCTACCACCAATGTATATCACATTCCTCCAAAATCACATCATGTAATATAATCACTGAAACCATGACCGCAGCCATTCTCAAAACACTTGGGATCTAGATGACATGGATATTCTCTCCAATCACCCCACATATTCAACAGTATGTGCTTCAAGTTTCCCTCAGGAATACTCGTTTCACTATCCAGCAAGTTTTGATACTAGAATGGATCTATGGAGCATGACAACTACATGATTAGGGTTTCACTTGATTAGTTAAGCCAATTGGGTATCTTTTGTACTACATCAATCAAGTTAAAATGTACAAACCCTAAAAAATAGTACATAGATAAGGGTATATTGCAACGTCAGAAGATATAAAACATATTAAGCATAAATTTGATCACATCACCACATGATATTGTCTCACTTCCATACACAAGGTTATCACCATTATCACATCATTATGGAATAACAAATCCCTCATCACATCGCTAGCGGATATCACCTTGATTAGGCACCAAGCCTCTGCCAAGGTCATAAAACCTAATCACATAGTTTTTTCATAACATGATTATCTCATCATGCCTCATCAAGGCTCATAATCACCACTTATGTGTCATATAAGAGTTACCACATCAATCATTTTCTATGGTGTCCATTCAATACTACAATTAGAGTTACTACATGCTAGCACAGAGAAATTAACTCATCAATCATGCTAATTATGCAAACAACTGAGTATTAACCACCATGTTACTCAAATTAGGGTGAGGATTACTCATAGCTAACCGATTAGGGTTTTCATACCAATAATTAGCAATCAATCTGAATGTTCACTACTTCCTCCATTATTGCAAGACATAAACTAAATGTCATCATCATAATCAACCAATCATGAAATTAGCAAAGCATCTCCACCATACAAGGGGTAAACACCTCTAGCGACTATTAGCATTGATTGCACTAGTGACCTCTAGGTTAGGGTCAGCCATTTCGACCACTAAGGTCATGGAAATTGCAACACAATTGTAACCAACCTGAACCATCATACGTAGCAACCTCAACACATCTCAAACATAGTGACCATGACAACCATGCATAGCGATCAGCGCAAGGCATCAACCATAGATACCATAGCAAGAGTTCTCTATCTACAGAACGACCGCTACAAAATTCAAAGCATAGAGACCAACATCAATCCATCACCATAACAACTATGCAAGGTTAGATAAACACAATAGCTGTTACGGGTGTCATAATGACTAAAGGAGTAGGGTTATGGTTATAGAGACCACACCAAAATGCCATACTCAACCACCGTCATGGTTATAGTGACCATATGGGACTAGGGAAACATGGAAACCAAAATAGATTTGAACCATCAGGATTCTGAAGCATCACCAAGGAAAAACCTTAGGAAGATGATGAACACCAAAACCCTAGTACAATAATCACACAGATCAACATAGAAACCATGATATAAGATAGAAAACCAAGCGATAAGCATATGCATGTTAGAAATAAAACCATCATCTTCAACAAGATATCCAAACCATGCTCATGAGGATAAAACCAAACATTCAAGATGTGCATGTAAGAACTAACATCTCCACCATCCACTAGATATCATGTACAAGAACTAGGATTCATGAAAAGGAGCTAATCCATACAATATCACCACATAATCATAAACCCTAAATCAAAATATCATCACTACACAACTTATAATCACATTTTGGAGATAGATCATTAACATGAAAGATGAGTGCAACAATAGTAGAGGGGAAAGTTGTATAACTCACCTTGAATTGAAGAACAACTCTAAATCCAAGAACCTCCAAGAGAGAGAAGAAAGCCAAAGCTTGGATCAAATCTACAACCAAGCAAGATCATCTCAAGGAAAGAAGATGAAACCTAGGTCAAAAGGTACAAGGAAGATAGGGTACAAACCCTAGGATAAAGAAAAGGGAAAGAGGAGATCTTCATCTTGTCATAGGTACTATCATGAGAAAACCATGGATTCGACCACACAAAGAGAAGTTCCTCAAGAGAACTACCATGGAGAACCATGGATTGACCAAGAGAAGAAAATAGGGGTAGGATAGGAAGAAAATGAAATCAAGAAGGATAAACCACTTACCATGATCAAGGATCACCAAAAGGGAGATGCTCCAACCCTAGCTCACCACATGCAAGGGTTCAGCCTCCATACTCCAAGGTTAAGCTCCTTTTCCACCTAGAATCAAAGAAGGATGAGATCCAAGGATGAGAGAGCAAGAGGGTGCAAAAGAGATTACTTGCATGTGAAGAGAGGGGTATAAATACCCAAGGGTATGAGAGAGCTGAGGGAGATGAGGTGTCAAGACACTAGTGACAGTTGCCCCACCAAAACTCCCATGTAATCACTAAAACCATGCATGCAACAAGGTTCATTAAAACCAAGGTAGAGTAGAGACCACTTGATCACCCAACCCCTTCAATGAAGCAAACATGGCGGCCAACTTGGTAGCGACTGCTACACCTTGTCAACACATAGCAACCATGGTTCAAGATCAAACGATCACCAAGGAATCAACACAAGCCAAAACACCATATGATGCAACAACCTATACCAACACAAGGCACATCAGTTGCTAATAATATAGCCAAAGGGAAGCATATCGGTCACAACACTCAAGAGGGTCAACATCAACATCATCTCAAGCATCTACGTAAACCCTAACATCAATACACATGATTCCCCCTCATCATACAAGGTCCAACACGATGACCCTAAGAATCATTCTATCTCTCATAATGCTGAAACAAAGGAGCCACATCCAACATGTGACAAATTGCAAGATAACCCTCAACATTGGAAAATTGCAACTTTTTCCAAAATAAGCATTCATGTAGCATAACTAGCTAAATATCAATCAAACTTGACCAAACTAAAAACATAAACCTGTCACACGTATTAAAGAACCTCAAGAGATTAGATTAAGGTTTTAAGCATCTAATTATGCTAAGCAAGCAAGATCAAGCAAGAAGGCTAGGTTAGGGGTCTTACAAAGCTCCTCTACTGAAGATCCTAGTCCTCGTCCCCTTCATCTGGACATATTTTGAGCCACCAGGGCTACATAGTGATCTCCATGAAATTCTAGACAGACAAAATTTGAAGTTTGGTGTGGAGGTGGGTGGTACATACCCATTTCGTCCTCTCCATCTTTTTTACTTGGGACAAACACGATTTTAAGTTTAGAGTGGAGGTGAGTGGTACGTACCCATTCCGCCCACACCATCCTTCCTTTTTAGAAATTTTCCTTATGTTATATAGTTTTAATTTAACCCTTTCTTATTTTGGTTAAGCCCTATATCTAGTCGGTCGGTTTCTTTCATAACCATGTATTCAATACATCCCCGTGATTGAAGTAAGTTTCTTACAAAAAATTTATCACACTGCCTCTGTTAGAAATCATATGTCACCTAACACCTTAATTAGCTCTATTCATTGTAAAAGTTGGCAAATCTTCATGGATAGGTAGGAATAAAACACAATGTGTCTTCCAATTTGTGGAATAACTTGTAAATATTTAAAATCTTGCTTATTATAGAATGACATGAACTAATGTTATAACACTTACAAACCACTAAAACTAAAAATAGAAGAATGCAGAAGTTTAGTCTCTTCTACACTTCTTTTACCACTTTCTTATCTCTCCATTTTTCCAAAACAAAAAAGAAGCAAAAAATTGTTCCAAACTCCATGTACGAGGTGGCACACCCTTCCCCCTATACTATATATCTCTTTACATTTTATAATAATTACTTAGTTTTTTCTTTGATCTTGTGTATGCCCTTCATTCATGATAGATTGTTCATATGCATGTTGTAATAAATATAATTTCCTCTCCATTGACATGAAGATGAGTTTCACCATAGATGAAACTTCATCTTATACTGACTTAAATGCATGTACATCGTATACTAAAAGAATTGTTCATTCGCAAAATCACTAGTATCTTTCTCTTCAAACTGATGTTGAAGTTGGTTTTTCTAAGACTTAAATGCATGTACATCGTATACTAAAAGAATTGTTCATTCGCAAAATCACTAGTATCTTTCTCTTCAAACTGATGTTGAAGTTGGTTTTTCTAAATTACATTGCTAAGATATTGTTTGATTTTTCTATTGGTGAAACTAGGACTATATAAAATGTACAAATAATAGTAATGCTTTTAATTTCTATATACCATAGGAGACAATCATGAGAATATTGCATGAGCATATGCACTTATCATTATGAATCAATAAAAAGAAAATCCATTTCATTTTTATATTATGGGATTTATGATAATTATAGTAAAGGTCATGTATACATCGTCCAATGTCATAAGACTTCAAAGTATGTGATTCTGAACATGAGATTATATGAATGCTAATAACTGTTATTCTAATATATCACTAGTTGATTAATATTATAAATTTTGGAAGACAATAATACAAAAGAGACAAGTATGTACTATGAGTGATGAACAAATATCATGAGTATAGTGGATATGAAGTCATGGATATATGTAATTCTTGAACAATAAGTTGAATCAGTAGACTAACATGAGAGTCATACACATATGCATATACTATGGTCACTATCTGCCATTAGATGAAAATTGTGCTTCTAATCCTTTGAACAAAATTCACTACACCAACTACATGATATAAATAGTACCTTGAAACTTTCCATCATTGATGTGTATGGTGGTAATTGTAATGATTGGATGTATCATGAACAATGTGGACAATTATTAGTAGGGTAGTTGGAATTTGTCCCCCTTATGCTGTGGGAGATATATTGTTGGTCACTTGAAGATTGAGATTATTAAATGAAGGACCATGCTTACATGAGTACATATGGAACAATGAAACTCTAGTGTCCCTTAAGTATAAAATAAAGATATCAATGAAATAGATTGGATCTGACAAAGATGTTATGTTCACATCTTTGGTTGTACATAGTATTGAAAAAGGTATTATATCAACATGACAACCTCAGTTCCAGTATAGTTATGGTCAATGTCTGACTATCATATTAATTAGATAATAATTATGTACAACTAGGTGCCACCGGTTAAACCTAAAGTTGTAATGAAGATTATGATCTTTATCAGTAACGTATTAGGGTTACATACATAAGGATGGAAATAAAAAAGAGAAGATTTGGTTATTTAATTAATTGATAAGTAAATATAGTAAGGGCCAATTAGTCTTGGTAACATTTAGTGAATTAATTGGACCAGAATAAGTTCACAGTTACTTATCCACAATTCCTTATGGAACCCTTCTTTGATTTTAGCATATGTATCTATAGATGTGTGTATTAGACACAAAAAAACAATCAAATACACACACATAAATACACTTTATATATATATATATATATATATATATATATGTGTGTGTGTGTGTGTGTGTGTGTGAGTGTGTGTGTGTGTGAGTGTGTGTGTGTGTGTGTGTGAGTGTGTGTGTGTGTGTGTGAGTGTGTGTGTGTGTGAGTGTGAGTGTGTATGTGTGTCTATATATATATATATATATATATATATATGTATATATATATATATGTATATATATATATATATATACACACACACACACACATAGACATACACACATACAAATGTATATATATATATATATATATATATATATGCACACATACACACACACACACACAGATATATATATATATATATATATATATATATATATATATATATATATATATATATATATATATATATATATATATAGTCAGGCTAGTGTACACTCGAGTGTACTGGAGGCACCGTACACCTCAGTCGTTTTTAAAGATGTAATAACTTTTTGAAAAATCTAAACCGTTGATCTTTTTAACTATCTTAAGAACATACTATAAAATAAATTTTAGCTCATTTGGAAACTTATAGGTTGTGCATCTAAAGGAGACAAAAATCATGCATTTCAAATTAGTTTTGTGCGTCGATTTTGTTGTCCTTAGATGAGTGACTTACACTCATCCAAATAAGCTCAAATTTTGCATGTGGGCTATTATTATTGTAACCATGAAGATCAATGGATTAGATGTGACATCCCCGGATTTTGATTTCTCCAAACCCTATTGGGAATGAGATGTCAGAATCCGAAAACATCATCCAATCATATCAGAGAGCAATGTGGAAGCATTATACGCATACATGAACATACAACGATAACATTCTCAACATTCAACATGTAAATTTATACAACATGAATTATTACACAATGGTTTACAATTACATATTGAATGAAAATTCTACAATATAAGAACATGTATGCTAAACTAGGATCTACACAATAGGTACAACCTGAAAAGTGCTCACTTCACATCTTTTATCCCACACTATCTCTGAACCTAAAACATACATGAAACAACGAATCAACACACAAGGTGTTGTGTATGTGGGTAGAAAGATACATACTAATATGTTTGCATAATTGAAATGACTTGAGAACGAAAGAGTAAAAGAAAACATTATTTAAAGCGATAATCAGGTAAACATTCCTTTTATTGCTTTCACTTTGATGCGGTTGTACTACTCATACTTGCACTTGACTTACATCTAGTGTGGGCAATATAGTATCATCATACATCTAACATGGGCCAAGGAATCATACATCCATGTTAGGCAACATACATCCACACCAGGCTATGTGCTCTAGTAGCTACAACCCATCATACTCATTTATGTTCTATTAGCTTTGGCGAAGTATAACTCATAATAGTTCAACCAAGAAATCATATCCAAATAAGAGCATTCAAGATATCACATATCATATGCAACCAGAAAATTAGTCTTATACTTAATAAATCCCACGTACCTGAGTTCATAGAATCCTATTTACATTCTGGATCATCTACATATCTGGTCAGCACCTGATTAATAACAAAATCATATACTAACATCATATTCTCATCATCTTAACCCTAGTCGTGTTCATTAGGGTTTATATTATCTCATTAGGATATTCCAACGTTTACTTACATTATTGTCTTATATTTAACTTACTGACGTCATTTTCCAGATTATGATTCATTATCTGAATATTAGGTTCCATATCCTTTTTGGTGCACATATTAACCCTAGGTTACATCATTAACCTAGATTAGGGTTTTATAACATGTATTAAGATTCATCTTCATATAACATGAATTCTCTTTATCATTATGATCTCATAATTAAAACTGAGGTTCAATATACTGATATAAGTTTACTCTGTGAATTTCATCATTTTCTTGACCATGTATGCATTTATTGCATTCTATTAGGGTTATCAGCCCTAATTAGACATATTAAGAAAATTACATGATTGCGTGCATTAACCTGGACATATCTGACATCATATGCATTATAAACATGCATAAGGATTTACTGACATTTTATCATAATTTTATGTCATCATTTGATATTTATCACTCAAGAACTAAGCATTACACATATTACATGATATCACTAAGATTAATGCTTCAAAAGCCTGCTATTATAGTTCTATTGTATTCTACTCATTATTCTGAGAATTTTGGTACCTTATTTGTATTTTTCTGACATGTGAGCTAATTTCTATGAGTTATATAAGATCTGGGCAATTATTGAACATTTACCTTTTTCAGCGAATCACGTCTCGCCACGTGGCTCTTTGGGTGGGGCGACCTCCAGATCTTGGATCACATTGAATCGACCGATCCGCGTTGGTTTGGGCTCAGTTCACTGACGGTTTGCAGTCTGGATTGCTGTGGTTTGTGATTGGGCCGCTTGGTTCACTAGCTGGACCAATTGGTCCGATCTTTACTCGCGCACAGACTCCCGCGATCAGGATTGCGGCTCTGTTCACTGCGTGTGTCGCCGCGACGCTCAGCTCTGGTGAGATCGCAAGGTCAGAAGAGGGTTCCTCAGGTGCAGGAGATCGTGCGGTCACCTTTTCCAGTTTGAACCAGATCAGGACGACAGGGTATCAGTGTGTGGCTCCCCTTGGAGCGGTGATCCGCCGAGGTTCAGCGAGGAGGTCGCCGACCGCGGAGGAGAAGAAGATGAGGGGAGTGATAGGGGGTGCTGGGAGCTTGAGAAAGGGTCAGTGAGCTTCCGCATGGCCTTACACATCTTGAGGAGGGGTTTGATTGAGGTCACGACTAAAGGAAAGGCCCAACCGGTAGCTGCATCGTGGAGGAGGTGCCTGGATGGAGTTTGGTGGAGGGTGGATCTATTGAGTCGCGGTTCAGATAAATTGCAGGCCAGGGTAGACAAAAGGGGTCTAGGAGAAGCTAATGGAGGCTATTTGTAGGCTCTTGAAGCTATGGGCAGTGAAGCCCTAAAAACTCCACCGCCAGAGTGAGGAGGTCAGGAGGAGCGAAGGTTAGGAGGGCACATCAACGCATGAAACTCGGTCATTGTTGGGATAGTTGGCCACAAAATCGCGAGACGAAGTCAGCTCGTCAGGCGAAGGGTGGAGATAAGGGGGTGAGGTGGTGCATCGGGTCTGCTCGAGTCTGTTCTCGCCTCTCCGCCCTTTGCGGGGAGGTTGAAGATGGGTCCTGGACCCTTGGATCAGGGCAAGAAGTTGAGGCCTTGAATCAGACGGCTGAGGGTCGGCCCTTCATTAAACGGTCCGCGCCCAGCCTGAACCTAGGCCGCGTGACACATTTATTTGACCAGTTAAACCGAAAACTTAGGTCCTAAGGTTGAGAACAAGGCAAATATACACATAATTTCAAATGCTTATATCTCCTAATTGGGTGGTCCAATTGCAATGGAATTTTAGGTGTAGCTTTATATTGTCATGATGTAGATGTGGTATGAATTTGGGAGTGAAATTCGAATGTTGGCCATGTCAATTGACTATATGTCATATTTCATGTAATTTGACTTTATAAGATACTGGGGGTGGTATTAAGAGAAATTGATAAGCCAAAAATAATCAAGGTTGACATCAAACTCTAACATTGGTTCATATATACATAATTCCTCCAAGAAAATTAGTCCACTACTCACTAGATCACTAAATGTATGATTGGTCTCATGAGGACTTAATTAATCAAAATTTCACAATTGAATTCAATTAGGCATCATAGTCCTCCATCATATTTCCAATCACCTAATTTGGGTGAAGGAATCCATGATTGTATAACCAATTCCTCAATTTGGTATTTGGACATCTTACATAGAATGCTTGTCTCTCAATTATTGTATTAGTTATTAAAACTCAAAAATCTAGGTTATCACATTCACCCCACCTTATTTGGAATTTCGTCCTCGAAATTCAATTAATCACATCCTTAAGAGGCTATTTTGGGGTCAAACTTCATATACATCATTATTTCTTAGGTTCTGAGGTCACCATAGTCGCATGCATTCTAAGTTGTCAGCTTAGGGTCTAGAGATTCTTGGGTGTGTCCACCCCACCTTATATATGTGGAAGCATCACTTAATGTCTTAGCCATAACATGACATTATGATGTCTTCGGGTTACATCACCCCTAAGGGTACATGTTTTGTTCATACATTTAAAGTTCAAGAGGAATTCATTTATATGTCATGGTATTTAGATCATTCAAATCTAACATTATTAATATGGTTTATGATCAACATCTTACAATGATTTCAGCATTAGAGAAGATTTATCTTCATCCTTGATATTAGGATTTTTCTACATAAGAAGGGCTTATATACCATGCTTGACCATTAGGGTTTCACCCTATGGTGTGATATTCATACTCAACTTAGAAGCATACATTGAGAAGAATCAAATTTACGAACTATATTTCTGATCATATATCCTATGATCCAAAAATATCTTTATATCAAGTTCATTAGTTCAACTTTTATGTCTTGCATGTATTATGTGAAGGGAAAAAGAGAACATACTAAGTTTATCCCATGATCTCAGCGTCAAATCTTTCATGTTTCATGTGAAGGGATAAAGAATATTTTATTGTCAAACTTATCATAATTTCAATCTTGGTGCTACATGTATGATATAGGGGGGGAAATATAGAATAGTTCAATCTTATACGAGTGACTCCTCATATATAAATCATCCATATAGCTCAAGTGAGGTTTCTATCATCATATATTAAGAAAGAGAAGAAGAAGGGAGAACATGTATTTTGAGTATCTTTTGCACAAAGCATTATACTCTCATAACTAGAGTTCATATATTACCTCACTTGCAACTAATGATGAGATTCACAAAATATGTCACTCCAGCTAGGACCTAACTCAGCCAAATGATTGAATTTATCATATGGGTCATCTACCCATCCTTTTATTTTACCCAATTCTCACATATAGATTTGAATCATGCATAAGGACTCAACTCAACACTCAAGAGTAATCTAGTGTAGGACATTTTTTTTATAACACATATCTCATATATTGGAGGCTAGGTCCTATGACCTTCTCCCTGTGGGTCTTACTCTCTCTAGAGTTCACCACATATCTCGTCCTACCACTAGACACCTTCCTTGTATAAGAGCTTGAGGCTCATGCACACTCATCTGTATCTTAACTTAGCTTATCTTAAGTAGGAAAAGGGAATGTACTTTCATCATCAAGATTTTGCTTAAATTCTCCAAAATTGGATTCAACTAGTATACAATTTAAACCTTTATAAGGAAACTTATACTATCAGAGATCAAACTTAGATAAGATTTCACATGCTTATTTCAACTATCATTCTATCATCTAATCTATGTATCACATATCTTGATAAGGCTCTAGACATCTAATCTAGACTACTCTCTCTCTTCTAGACTGATGTCATTCCCTTTCACTTAGGTTGCATGCACACTAACTACTCTCCAGTGTGAGGGACACATTTTCATATTTACATATATATAAAATATTATATAGTTTTTCTCCGAGAAGGCAGACGGCAGAGAAAACTATTGAGGCTCGAGCCGATTGGAAAACAAAACCAAATCAGCAAAATCGAGTGTCCCACACACAGTAGATAGTCTAGTGTCATGTCACCTAGTGAAATGGTGAGAATGAGATGTAGACTAGTGTAGCTAACCAATACATATGAGCTCTATATGGAAAGGGTTTCTTACACTTGTCTAAACCTAGTTCTCGAACATCTAGGTTCTAACTTAGAGGCTAAGTCAAACCTTATTCCTATAGAACAACTTACTAAGTTTCTAAGGTTTTAAAGTGAAAGGTGAGATTTAGGTTTAATGTTTCATGGTGAGCAAATGTTAGGGGTAGCTAATGTTCATGCTCTGATACCAACTGTGACATCCCCAGATTTTGATTTCTCCAAACCCTATTGGGAATGAGATGTCAGAATCTGAAAACATCATCCAATCATATCAGAGAGCGATGCAGAAGCATTATACGCATACATGAACATACAACCATAACATTCTCAACATTCAACATGTAAATTTATACAACATGAATTATTACACAATGGTTTACAATTACATATTGAATGAAAATTCTACAATCTAAGAACATGTATGCTAAACTAGGATCTACATAATAGGTACAACCTGAACAATGCTCACTTCACATCTTTTATCCCACGCTATCTCTGAACCTAAAACATACGCAAAACAACGAATCAACACACAAGGTGTTGTGTACGTGGGTAGAAAGATACATACTAATATGTTTGCATAATTGAAATGACTTGAGAAAGAAAGAGTAAAAGAAAACATTATTTAAAGCGATAATCAGGTAAACATTCCTTTTATTGCTTTCACTTTGATGTGGTTGTACTACTCATACTTGCACTTGACTTACATCTAGTGTGGGCAATATAGTATCATCATACATCTAACATGGGCCAAGGAATCATACATCCATGTTAGGCAACATACATCCACACCGGGCTATGTGCTCTAGTAGCTACAACCCATCATACTCATTTATGTTCTATTAGATTTGGCGAAGTATAACTCATAATAGTTCAACCAAGCAATCGTATCCAAATACGAGCATTCAAGATATCACATATCATATGCAACCAGAAAACTAGTCTTATACTTAATAAATCCCATGTACCTGAGTTCAGAGATTCCTATTTACATGCTGGATCATCTACATATCTGGTCAGCACCTGATTAATAACAAAATCATATACTAACATCAGATTCTCATCATCTTAACCCTAGTTGTGTTCATTAGGGTTTATATTATCTCATTAGGATATTCCAATGTTTACTTGCATTATTGTCTTATATTTATCTTACTGACGTCATTTTCCAGATTATGATTCATTATCTGAATATTAGGTTCCATATCCTTTTTGGTGCACATATTAACCCTAGGTTACATCATTAACCTAGATTAGGGTTTTATAACATGTATTAAGATTCATCTTCATATAACATGGATTCTCTTTATCATTATGATCTCATAATTAAAATTGAGGTTCAATATACTGATATAAGTTTACTCTGTGAATTTCATCATTTTCTTGACCATGTATGCATTTATTGCATTCTATTAGGGTTATCAACCCTAATTAGACATATTAAGCAAATTACATGATTTCGTGCATCAACATGGACATATCTGACATCATATGCATTATAAACATGCATAAGGATTTACTGACATTTTATCATAATTTTATGTCATCATTTGATATTTATTACTCAAGAACTAACAATTACACATATTACATGATATCACTGAGATTCATGCTTCAAAAGCCTACTATTATAGTTCTATTGTATTCTACTCATTTTTCTGAGAATTTTGGTACCTTATTTGAATTTTTCTGACATGTGAGCTAATTTCTATGAGTTATATAAGATCTGGGCAATTATTGAACATTTACCTTTTTCAGCGAATCACGTCTCGCCACGTGGCTCTTTGGGTGGGGTGACCTCTAGATCTTGGATCACATTGAATCGGCCGATCCGCGTTGGTTTGGGCTGGGTTCACTGACGGTTTGCAGTCTGGATTGCTGTGGTTTGTGATTGGGCCGCTTGGTTCACTAGCTGGACCAATTGGTCCGATCTTTACTTGCTCACAGACTCCCGCGATCAGGATTGCGGCTCTGTTCACTGCGTGTGCCGCCGCGACGCTCAGCTCCGGTGAGATCGCAAGGTCAGAAGAGGGTTCCTCAGGTGCAGGAGATCGTGCGGTCACCTTTTCCAGTTTGAACCGGATCAGGACGGCAGGGTATCAGTGTGTGGCTCCCCTTGGAGCGGTGATCCGCCGAGGTTCAGCGAGGAGGTCACCGGCCGCAGAGGAGAAGAAGATGAGGGGAGCGAGAGGGGGTGCCGGGAGCTTGATAAAGGGTCGGTGAGCTTCCGTATGGCCTTGCACATCTTGAGGAGGGGTTTGATTGAGGTCACGACTAAAGGAAAGGCCCAACCGGTAGCTGCATCGTGGAAGAGGTGCCTGGACGGAGTTTGGTGGAGGGTGGATCTACTGAGTCACGGTTCAGATAAATTGAAGGCCAGGGTAGACAAAAGGGGTCTAGGCGAAGCTAATGGAGGCTATTTTTAGGCTCTTGAAGCTATGGGCAGTGAAGCCCTAAAAACTCCACTGCCGGAGTGAGGAGGTCAGGAGGAGCGAAGGTTAGAAGGGCACATCGGCGCATGAAAGTCGGTCATTGTTGGGATAGTTGGCCACGAAATCGCGAGACGAAGTCAGCTCGTCGGGGAAAGGGTGGAGATAAGGGGGTGAGGTGGCGCATCGGGTCTGCTCGAGTCTGTTCTGGCCTCTCCGCCCTTTGCAGGAGGTTGAAGATGGGTCCTGGACCCTTGGATCAGGGTGAGAAGCTGAGGCCTTGAATCGGACGGCTGAGGGTCGGCCCTTCATTAAACGGTCCACACCCAGCCTGAACCTGGGCCGCGTGACACATTTATTTGACCAGTTAAACCGAAAACTTAGGTCCTAAGGTTGAGAACAAGGCAAATATACACATAATTTAAAATGCTTATATCTCCTAATTGGGTGGTCCAATTGCAATGGAATTTTAGGTGTAGCTTTATAATGTCATGATGTAGATGTGGTATAAATGTGGGAGTGAAATTCGAATGTTGGCCATGTCAATTGACTATATGTCATATTTCATGTAATTTGACTTTATAAGATACTGGGGGTGGTATTAAGAGAAATTGATAAGCCAAAAATAATCAAGGTTGACATCAAACTCTAACATTGGTTCATATATACATAATTTCTCCAAGAAAATTAGTCCACTACTCACTGGATCACTAAATGTATGATTGGTCTCATGAGGACTTAATTAATCAAAAAATTCACAATTGAATTCAATTAGGCATCATAGTCCTCCATCATATTTCCAATCACCTAATTTGGGTGAAGGAATCCATGATTGTATAACCAATTCCTCAATTTGGTATTTGGACATCTTACATAGAATGCTTGTCTCTCAATTATTGTATTAGTTATTAAAACTCAAAAATCTAGGTTATCACATTAGATTTTGGTAAAACATGGTCTAGATAGGAAAACATCATTGGGGTGTACAACGTGATCTGTACACTCGAGTGTATTCTAGCCCGATATATATATATATATATATATATATATATATATATATATATATATATATATATATATATATATATATATATATATATATATAGTATGTGTATGCATATATATATTCTATTTGTAATGTAATAGAGTGTCAGAAAAAAAGGTGTATATCTTGAAATATATTAAAATTTTCATAATCCTCCATATAGTTTGTGTTCATCAATGTTGACACTATAGAGATGTGAGAAAATAGGTAGTTATATGGAGATTATTTCACCAATTAGCATGCACTCATAAAAAGCATGGGTAAACTTATGCACATCACTATCAAAAGGAGTACATTCCAGATAATTTAAATGTTTAAATATAATATGCAACTCATATATTGAATATAGTAGTTTGATTGTGAACCTAGGACACACTTTTTGGGTAACATTTTTGTTCTTTCATTGTTCTTATTTTTGTAAAAATACCCCACCACTATGATGGAGATAGTGAATTTGATGATATGTTCCAACATAGATCCATATATTAATGTAATAAACAAACTATAGAAGATTCAATTCATATGCAAATGAGACAAATTAATTATTTAGAACGAGCCACATTTAAGTGACTTCCTCAAAGAAAATAGTACCCCCACGAAAAGTACATATAGGTTAGATGTGCCATCCCACTGGGATAGAATTTTCACATAATCTAAATAGACACTCCTATTTGGATGAAATTGTTACCACCTCTTAGTCATTTGGATGATATTGATGAGCTATATAATGGTAGAGAAAACTTTTTTTCGAGACAACCACCACCATAGTGTGATAGTGTACTTACCCAAAATACTACATAAGGGCATTTATGAAGACAAATTAAATCACTAAACTAGAAACATCTAGGAGATTATTGCCAAAATTGATTACTTTTTATGTCAAATGATTGTATTTGATTGGATACAAGTTGTCAAATGTATTTGAAATGTACCTATTTGGATATATGTCCTGCATGTGTGCACACATAGGGCATACATGATCATGCATAAAACTGAGTATGTGTCATGTGTAAATATATGATTTGTAACATTTTGACTTGAAGATATTTATGCTAATTTGATATGTATCGATCATATTTTTTTAATTTTAAAAAGTATTAGGTTGCATGTATTCCAATAGACAAAAATTCATTTAATTATGTTATAGTGTAAAAAGTGACCAATGACTATTACTCAGGTCATCAGGCCCAAGCTCTGACATGCCTCACACGGCGTTCATGTGCCATCTCAATGCCTTCATGTAGTATTTGGAAAATAATTTCATCTAGCTTTGCCAAAGGTAAGGGTTGCACTCAACTTGGACAAAGGCACTTGGATCTCGAAGTCCCTTATACCATATTACACATTACACTACAAAAGGGGTTGTTAGTATCACACTTAATATAGGCCAAATTGAACAACCCTCCACAAATTGTAATAGTGGAAGTACTCACTAAAAGAAGATACTATTTCATATTTATTAATGGTACTTGTGATTGAACTACTATCTGTGTTAGTCAATATTACAATCATAGCAATGAGGTGAATATATGTCTTGAAATTGAACCTTGCGTGTAAAGGTGTTTATTTCTAGTTACATAATTAAGGCCATGGAAGTGATTTTTAGGGGTAATTCAATAAATACCATGCATCATGATCCAGTATCATGGTTGATTTCATGGAAAAATCAAAATTTTCTATTGCATCCACACAATGTCAGTCACATAAATGGATAAATCCATGCATGTATATATAACATCCTATCCTAAAATATGATCATTTTTTAAGAACAATACTCATGATATATTGCAGTCTATGATAGTTACATGCTTCTAGGGAACTAACATGTATTCGTAAGAAATAAATTTTATTTAAGTGACATCAATTCACCATATAACATGTCACAACTATATTGTACTTAATCTTGGGATCTCCAATAATTTACATTAGGTCGCCATCATTTTTATTAAGTAATGGGTTCAAACTCATCCCCAACCTCGATATATCAACTAGAGAAATACATATCACCTTAACAAAATGATCTAATTATGCTTTTTGGGTACTTACATAATCAACTACTAGAACTCCAGTAAACACTAGATGCTTTACAAATTTTATTCTAAATTAGATACACCTCCTTTGTTTTATTTGAAACTCCTTATTTTGATATTTTTTTTCATGGAATCACAATGAAGTGAGATTACAACAAGTGATTGTTTCACAATAGGTACACTTGACATAAGTCACTTTTCCAGTCTAATTCTGTCCTAGATCACATAAGAAAGCCTTAAAGGTAGATATATAAAAATATTTTATAAAGAAAGCCTTAAAGGTAGATATATAAAAATATTTTATAAAGAAATCCTTAAAGGTAGATATACAAAAATATTTTATTTATAGGACTTCTTGATTGAAGGTAAAACCATATAGAATTAATACCTCACACACCCCACTACTTTCAAATTTCTTTTGTATTAGACTTGCATCATTATATCTTTCAAGCATTGAAGAAATTCGTTATAGTGTAGAGTAAGGGAATCCATTTCCTTTACACGTCTAAGTTCTCTCTATAGAGATTCCAAAGGATTACTTTGGAACTTATTTGCACCTACTTTACTTGCATACAACAAACATAATGTTTGATCATGTGTGATTCATAAGATATGTTAAACCCCTTTTAAATTTAGAGTATCTAAGATATGATAGACAACCACCACTTTCATTCTCAAATAAAGCTTTTAGAGAATAATATGGATGTTGATAGAAATATAGGTATACTCCATCTATTAAGAAATTTATTGGTCTAATGGTATTCATATAGTGATTGTGATGCGCCACAACACTTGGCCTAAAAAATACCCTTTTTGACACACATATAAATGATCCACAAGCACACAGACTCATGATGTAGTATAGGAATATGGCAAGTTGGTGTTGAGTCCACAATGAGGGATGGGGTACTAGAGATAATTTTTTGTGTGCTAGGTTTTCTAGTACATATTTGACCTCTGGTGTCACTTTTCTTAACATCGATTTCAAAAGAAAACTTACCCTACATGCCTATATTGTTGGTTGGTAAAGCACAAACATCACTGTTGGTCAACTCTTATCGATTAAGAAAATATATGGTACCTGCTTCTATTATAATGTTGATTTCTTGGGGTAGAACAACATCATAGACATCCATTAAATTTGGTTTTCTAGGAACATTTTTTGATATAGATATTTAGCATTAGTGGTACAGAAATCAACGACACAACCCTTCCCATGAAATACATTTTGCCTTCATGAATCATGTGTCGTTGATTTTTCTTTATAAAATCTGACATTGTAGGTCATGTTCATTGCAAAAAAATTTACATCTAAAAAGCATGTGGTACTAGTTCAACAGAACTGATGATATAAGGTTTCCGCTACTTGCCCTACCAAAAATAATTCTCCTAAAATTAGGTTATGCCTTCAGTTTTAGCTAGAAACAGACGACACAAGTGTTACTGAGCTTGGCATTTTTTAATAGGGATAAACATTATGTCGTTGGTTTTTCTATGAAAACCTATGAAACGTGTCTTAGTGAGGTTGGAACTTTTTAATAGGGGTAAGTACATATCGTGTTGGTTTCTTGGTGAAAAATCGACGATAGAGATTGAATTATGTCATCAATTTTGCTGAGAAAACCGATGAACCAAGTCTTAATGAGGTTGATTTTTTTTAATAGGGATAAGTACATATGGATTTAGTTTCTTGGTAGAATAGTGTGATAGAGATTGAACTATTTCGTCAGGTTTTTCTTAGAAAATCCCTGATTAAATACTTTTTCATCATTTCTTAGTAGCAACAGACGAATAAGTTCCACTTAACAACATCCGTGAAATTTCTTTCATCCATTCTTTGTTTCACCCCCATCAGATACCTAAATCTAGAGATCTTCATGCCATTCCCTACTGCCACTCATGCTCATTCTAACCACCACCTATGTTTCCACTTGAGATGTCATCGCGATCAATGTCACCATCGCCACTCTTCTCTATTATTGCTTCTATACAGTTATTATCATTGCTTTTGTTGTGTTTTTGTGCTTCTATCATCGTTTTCATTGTTGACAAGGCTGTGTTGTACTATTATCGCATCCAATCTTTTTCTTCTTCTACTAGTCTCTCTACTTCACTTCATCCATGAAGGTAGTTTCCTTCTATTTTTTTAGCTGTAGTTGTTGATTTGTTATGAAAATGCATGTATTATGTTTAAGTCATTAAATTCTAAATTGTATTCTGATTTGCTATGAAAATGCATGCATTATGTAATATGCTAGGTTACTAAATTATAAGTATATATCTAATTAGAATTTGGAATTATGTTTAGGGTAATGGTTGCTAGTTTTGTTTGTTTAAATATTGTCTAAGTTTTTTAGGGGGTAAGCTAGGAGGCTATCTATTTATCACACCCTCCTTGTTCACACAAACTTAAAAAAGTGCTACAAAACATAGAATCAACACAAAAAGTAAATGTTGTAGTACTACTACCGTTACACATATAATTCATAATAACTTTATATACCTCATTCGGAGCCCTTATATAACTAAAATTTGTAGTGTATATGTTCTTTAGCAAGGCAATTAGTTGTGATGTTTCATGCCCTACTTTCATATATCACCTACCACTCTCTCCTCATTTTCACCTAGACTGGCTCCACCCAATTGGCATATCTAGGGTTCTTGGTTAGCTCTTCATGGATGAATCTAATTGTAGATTAACTATAAATGGCGAAAACCACCTTCTAAAAATCACATTTCTTTGCAACCTCCATCACATTTAACAACACTTCTAATTCAACTGCCACAACATCCTTGGTTTTGTTGCTGAGATCTATTCCACAGAGCCATCTCCTCCTACTGTCTCAAGCTACTATGAGCAATGATGTCATCCCAAATTTCACTGCGGCATATGTATTTATCTTTAAATATACTTCTTGAGGTCTCTGTCATCTACCTTGAGCTTGTATGGTGATATCATTTGGTTTGATCACGGTTTCCTCCTCACAGATATTCAAAAAAAATTTGAAGTAACTCACTTGGTGTGAGACTGTTTGTTCCTTTTGTTCAAACACTTGTAGATTTTTTCAATGTCATATGTACCAAGTTCCCACAAGGAATTTATGAATATGGTCAGTATTATGCCTTAAGATCCACATAACCCAGTTGTTCATGTCCATTTCTCCAAGTAAAATATTTAAATCATGACTTGGGATAATTTTAATCCAAACATTTTTCAAGTGAATTCAATCCCTCATAGAGTGGAGAGTTGTTTCAAAACTATTCCTACACTTGGGACACATATCATCAGTGGTCATCATGAGATGCCTTCTATTAGAATTTGTAAGCAGGGCATTATGTGAAACAAACCACATAAGCATGCATAACCTTCCAACTACATTAGTTCTCCTTATGATGATCCATTCACCATGTCTTTTGACCTTGTTAGGCTCCCTCAGAATATCATAAGCCGACTTTGTGGTAAACTGACCATTAGAGGTGTGCATCCAAGAGATAACATCGCTTTGATTGCTTGTAATGGGCGTTTTGATTTTGATAATGGTCCTGGAAATATTATTTGGGAGCCATTTCTCTAGGAAATCATTATCCCATTTACCATCAAGGTTCACGAGACTGCTGACCTTTAAATCCAGTTACTCCTCTAGGATCGGCCTTATGGTGAACTCCTCTAGGCATCCATCATCTAAATCCCAACGATCGCTCCACATATTGGTCCCTTCACAATTAATGATGGCATTGTACGAGTTATTTTCGATAATTGTCTTACCTTGACAAATGAATCTTCCTAATCGTGAGCCAGTAGGGATGGAACCTTCTCCATGTTTCCCATAGTTTTTCTACATGGCTTGGCACCACAATGTTTGTCTCCCCATTTAACATCCCAGACATTTCTCAATAACAATGCATGATTCCAATCCCTCCTTACTTTGACGCTTAAACCACCATGCTTCATATTGCTTGTGACTTTATCCCATGAGATAAGAGATATTGGTTTGTTTTTCCTTCCTCACCCTAGATGAATTGATGAATAGAGCTATCTACTCAATCACACAAGCCCACTGGTACAACTGTTGTCTACATAACATAACTAGGGTTTGATTCTAACACTGTTTTAGCCAAGAAGACCCATCCAAATGTGGATAGACATCTCGGCAACTAGGCATTTATTCTGTAAGAAAGTTTGTCTAATATTTCTACATAAGTGTTCTTTGTGACCCTATTCTATAAAATTGCTACCCATACATACTTGACATGATCATCAAGTTTTAGGAATCCACTCCTCTAGCAAATAATGTCCTTGATGTCTTTACTCACGCTTCTTGCAAAGAATATGTGGGTCTTTTCAATGGAAATTGCTTGTCCTGACACCTCCTTGAACTCTCCAAAGAGACTCATGATGGTGTCAATGTTCCTCTTGTCTACTTTGGAAAAATCTATCATATCATCTACAAAACAAACATGAGAAACCATTACACTACATCCAATAATCTTCATAGGAGACCATTCCTTCCTTTCAACCCTAATCTCTATCATCTGTTTCAATCATTCAAGGCAGAGGTCAAATATGTATGGTGACAAAGGGTCACCCTGCCAAAGCCCCCCGGTAGCTTTAAAAAGAGTTGATGTTCGACTGTTCCAACACAATGAAATATGTTATCATGTGACTGAATTCATTATTAATTTTCCAATGTTCTCAAGCATGTAGAGTCTACATAAGGTATCAACAACGAATTTCTAATCCATCATGTCATAGGTTTTCGTCAGATCAACTTTGATCGCCATCATCTCCGTAGAGTGTTTTCTCTCTATACTATGGATAATTTCCTGAACTAGAATGATGTTATCAGTAATTTTCCGGCCTGGTACAAAGCTAGTTTGCACTGATAATATCCACTTGGGCATCCATTCTTTAATCCTGTTGACAACTATCTTCGAGCACAATTTGAGGCCTACATTGTTCAGAGCTATGGGTCTTAGTTGCTTGCAAGATTTAGGCCTAGTACATTTGGGAACGAGTACCAGGGTGGCATTATACCACCCCAGATCTAGTTTGTGACCTTCCAAAGTAGTAATAGTAGATCACCACAATGAATCACCGATGACCTCCCAGTTGTGTCTAATAAAATAGAGAGACACCATCTGGTCTTGCTACGTTGTACATGTGCATGGATTTGAGTACAACTAATACTTCTAATTCGGTCGGATGTCTCCCAACAGCATCCCTCTATTGGCTGGATAGGTTGTAAATACTAGTAGGTATAGCTTCCAGGCTTATCACACTCAAGTTCCTACTTGTCAAGAAAATCCTTTGTAAGTAATTTGTCGCCATGTTCAAAAGTTCAACTGGTTTAGAGATCCACTTTCCCGATTCATCCTTTAGAGTGAATAATGTGTTTTTTCTTCTCCTTTGATTAACACAGGCTCGATAGAAATGTGTGTTTTGACCCCCATTTTTAGCCAATATATTTGAATATTGTGTTTCCACTCGTCATTCTTCAAAACTTGAGTAAGATCGGCTTACATTTTGATACATAATTGATTGGTATGGATATCATACCGATCTACTAAGATTGACTGGAGGCTCTTGATAAGTTGATCATTGTAGTGGTGCCTCTTCCTTTCTAGATCCTTGTCCCAATTACTAATTTTTGGTTGAATCTTCTTTAAGGCTATTTTGAAATCAGGTTCACCTTCCCAAAGATTTCTCAGGAAAGGTTTACATTCGACATTCTCATTCAAATAATTTTTTTTGGAGAATCGTGAACCTTGTCTTCTTTGTGTTCTGCATCCTACCCACAAAGGACAATGATTAGATTCCACCCTTGGGAGGTGAGTGATTGTTACATCACAAAACTATACGATGAAGGATTCCTTAGCTACCACCCTATCGAGGCATTCTTGTATGAGACCACTGCTATAAGTAAACCACTAGCCAAAAAATCCTATATCCAAAAGACATGCGACCAACAAGGTGATACAAAATAGGTTGGCTTCTTCATAATTATAAAGCTTCCCTCCTATCTTTTCGGCTGGTGTCACAGTTGTATTGAAATGTCCCAACGCAATCTATTGACTAGTAAACTTGTTTCCCATATCAATCAGATGTTTCCATAGCAATCCTCTTACATATATGTGTGGGTTTGCATAAATAAAGGTATCCAGAAGATGATCCTCGATCATGACAGTTATAAATTGTCTATGGGTGTTTATAAATTGTACCTTGCATACATCCTCTTTCCAACATAGTAGGCTAGCCTTCAAGTCTTTTTTGTTTGACATTCTAGGGCTCTTCCTCAGTTTCTCAGGGACACTTTTTTTTTCTACTTCACTTTTCTACCTTTGATGATTCTTCCCATCATTTTCTTATAGGCTTCTGGTTTGTTATTGGAGCGTGCTCATTTTGTTTGTGGAGTTTTGAAGGGCAGTTCTCTCATTTCCACTATCAGTGATTCCATAGAATTGTCTACTATTTGGTCATCATCGACTACCTCAATGACCTCATCCACTTTGGAGCTAGTAGTAGTGTGTTTATGTAGTTGTCTGGCCTATTGAATCTCACTACCTGATGTTGCATTAGATTTCTATTGTTTGTTCTCTTGAATCTCTTTCAGTACCTCTCTTTTATGTTCCAGTGTCTCTATTATTTCTATCTTTTTCTTCTTCTAGACCTTGGCTAGTCTACCCTGAGCCACTATTCCCCCCCTATTATCGCCACAGATGCTCTCCACACGGTCCTCAGTGAACTCATGTTCATCTTCCATTAGATTGGTGAACCTATTATTGAAGTGACCCGCTATTGTAGTTTTGTTGATTTTTTCCACTTCTTTCCTTTGTGTTCTCCTTTCATGGATGCTTCATCTCTAAGTTTTCCACTCATTTGATTGTTCTTGAACATATTAGGGTTGCGGGTTATCTTTTCCATCCTGATTTCCACCTTGTCTAGTTTGGTTTTGAGTTTCCTTGCTATACTTCAAGGTGCATCCTTCTATCGCATATAGAATAAGTGAAGGGAAAAATCTCATATTCGACCTCATATTCAACTCCATTGATGAATATTGCTGGGATGAGGCTTTTTCTCATTCTCACCTCCACATCCAGCTGAGCACATTTGGTCTTGGTTCTTTTAGATGTGTGGGGTATCAACTTTTATCAGTTCTCCAAGTGCCAGACCAATGTATTAAAAGATGGTTGGGACATAAAGATGGAGTGGTAGGTCAAAAACTCTTACCCAAGACACAATATATTTAAGGAGGTCCTCAGTTGGTAAAAATGTGTAGTATCGATCCCATACTGCCATGGTACAACCAAATAACTTCCATGAACCACGTGTATGTGTTGTTTCATAATCTCTTGAACACGGCAGTTGCACTACAAAATACTCGAGATCCAATTCAAACATATGAAAACTTCCAAAAATGTTCCACATGAGTTTCAGTATGCCTTTCAACGTCATGTATCCTATTTCAGAACCGATCAAGCATATTACTACTGCATATTCCAAGGAGAAGCTACATTTTCTTCAGCATCTGGATTAATGCATATAGCTTGTTTCCCCTCAACCTCCTTCAAAGTGACATCCTATACTGAAATATCTTCCAAAAAGAGCGATTCTAGGACATTATCCTCCACATTGTTGGTTACAGGCCGATCACCTACAACAACACTGTTGAACGACAGAGGATCATCCTTTCCTGTGAAATCCATATAAATCGATGTATCATTATCCATGCCTCCCATTATATACCCTATTTATCTATCTGCATGGTGTTGCATTCTCCTTAACAGAAGAGTTGTCTGGATTTGTTTTGTCTTGCTCAATTGAACCCCTCATATCGACATATTGCAAGATAAGACCCACTTCTGGTACATGGATTTTGATGCATGATTCCCCTCCTTTCCCTAGTCTTCCATCTTCCATGATCTATCCTCCCAGATCTCTAGGATCCTGATGGCGACTATGAGCCCGACTATTACTGTAGATCACCGTTCTAACTGATTCTTCATCTCCACTACCACTGATAAGCCCTCCGCCAATCGTCCCCTTCTTCCAGACTCCCCTTCGTCTCCCCTACGGTTCTCCATAGCCCCTAGATATTTATTGTGTCACTTATGGAAAATCAACATTTTAGGCCTATAAATATTGTCAAAGTTGTGTAAATAGAATATACCTATCTTATTGTACATTTTATCTGACCTATGAATATGAATGATGACACTAAGATCATAGGTATATAAATGACAACATTATATGTTGGACTAGAAACCCATTCAAGATTTACTCAGTAGGAATAAATCTTGGATAGTCCCCTATTTGGGACTATTCTTAAACACATAATCTCACTTGGGTTGTAAGTGTAGAATGTGTATTTGGTTTTCAACATGTTTCCTCCGTACTTCCCAATTGATTATATAAGTACATATGTAGGTGGTTACATGCCCATCTACACCAGTGTACTTGAATAACTATAGGAAAATGATGTCAAAATATTCTAAAAAATTGAATACATATTGTACACTGACTAGTGAGATTAGATGTTCAATAATGGTATAGGTAAAGCACATACATTATTAAAACCTAAGCCTTAAATGATAAACCCTAATCTCTAAACCCTAGTATCAAAACATTTGATTCAATACTTGTTTTCTCTATGATCAAAGAATGGATCAATCATGGATGGCCATTCCAAATTACTGCACTCTAGAGTTTATTATTGGTTTTGATCAATTTGTAAGATTTGTAGATGAATATAGGAAATGACCTGGAGATAGGTTCTATTGTCCATGTAGAAATTGCAGTAACAACTTGAAAGTTGACTCTATTGACAAAACCAAAAGTCATGTCATGTGAAATGGGATTTTACATGGCTATATAGAATGGTATTGGCATGAATAGATTCCTACTATGAGATCAATAGATATTGATAGTGGTACTTGTGTTGAAGAATAAATTGTCAACAATGTCGATGTGAATGAAGAAATTCCTATAGACATGGTTGATGTGATGCTACATAGTTATGGGATAAATCCTACTGATCCACATTCCTTATTTAGAAAAATTGTGCATGATTCTGACAGTCCATTATACTTAGGTTTTACTAAGTTTACAATGGTGAGAGTTGTGTTGAGATTGTATACTATGAAGGATTACAATAGATGGAGAAATAAAATCTTCACATCTCTGTTATCTTTGTCGAAAGAAATTCTTCCTAAAGGCAACGAGCTTGTAAACTCAACATACAAAAATAGAAAATGTTGTGCCCAATGGGAATGGAGGCTAAGAAGATAGTGAATGATCATTTTTTATTTCAAAAGGACTATATTGATATGAACGATGGTCTAAATGTGGGGCATTAAGATAATAAATTATGACTTTGGGTCAGGCCAAAATTGTCTCTCTGCTAAGGTGATGTGGTATCTACCTATAATACCATGGTTTTAACGCTTGTTTGCTAATACCGTGGATGCACAAAATTTATCTTGGCATGCATAGGTAAAGAAAAACAATGATGGGATCCTACAATATGTGTTTGATTCACCACAATGGAAGAAAATTGATTTATTGCACTTTGAATTTGGTAAAGAAGTCAGGAGTCTAAGACTTGGGCTTTATCTTGATGGGATGAATCCATACATCAAATTAAGAAGACAACATAGCACTTGGCATATTATGATTGTTATATACAATCTTCCTTACTGGTCGTGTATGAAAAATAAGTATGTCATGTTGTCCTTGTTCATATCGGGCCCCAAACAACCTATAAATGATATTGATGTTTTTCTTGACTCTCTGATTGATGACTTAAAGAAACTTTTGGGGAGAAGGTATGATGACCTGTGATGTTTCAAATAGAGAGATATCTCATTTTCATGCTATGTTGGTTTGTACTATTAATGACTCTCCATCATATATAAATTTGTCTGCATACAACATAAAAACATCCAAATCATGCTCTATATGTGAGGAGAACATGAGTTCAATGCAAGTAAAATATGGTGGCAAGACGATATATCTTGGTCACAAAGGTTTCTTCCAAAAGTGCATCCTTAGTGAAGGTTGCACAAAGCATCCCATGCCTCAACTGAAGAATGATGTCCCCGTAAACCTATATCAGGGGAGGAAGTTTATGAAAGCATAAAAGACTTTGTGAATGCATTTGGTGAGAAATACAAATGTACCATTCTCATGTGTAGTGAAAAAAATCATTCAAGAAGAGGACAATATGTTGGCATCTTCCTTATTGGTTTGGTAGTTAGGGATTGTATCAATGGAATACATGTTGAGAAAAATGAATGCAATAGCGTCATTGGTACTTTATTCAATATACCATGTAAGACTAAACATGACATAAAATATATAATGGACCTACATGAAATGGGTACAAGGTAAGAATGAACAACAAAATTTAGCAATAATAAAAAACATATTTACCTCTTTCTTATTACACATTGTCTAGACAGGATAAGAGAACTTTTTGTGATTCTTGCTTAATGTTAAGGTACCACATGGATACTCTTCCAATATCCATAGATTAGTATCAGTGAAGGATCTGAATCTAATAGGTCTTAAATCTCACGATTGTCACACTCTAATGCAAAAAATATTGCCTATGGCTATTTGATGTATACTACTGAAGCATGTAAGGTTTGCAATTACCAAACTTTGTTTCTTCTTCAACATTCTATGCAGCAAAGTTATTGATCATGATAATCTTGATAAGTTGCAAGGAGAAGTGTTTGTTACCCTGTTCCTACTTTAGATGTATTTTCATCCTTTATTCTTTGATACCATGGTATATATTATTGTCCATTTGACTAGGGAAGTGAAAATATTGAGTCTAGTTTCTTGCTTTGGATGTATCCATTTGAACAATACATGAGTGTTTTAAAAGTGATGTTCAAAACAATTATCAGCTTGAAGGGAGTATTATTGAGGTTATGTGGCTAGGGAAGTTATGGAAATTTGTAATGACTTTCTGAGTTGTAATGAATTTCCTTCCAATGAAAAGAATATAGGTGCTTAGTTTGACAAAGGGACTTCAGGAAAACAAGCAAAAGTAATTAGTTATGAGCTGTGGGAACAAGCACACTTGTATATTCTATATAACATCGACAAAGTGGGTATTTATAGGCAAAATACAAATTTTATCAAGACAAAATATCCATGATCCATTTATTGTGGCTTGCTAGAGAGTATAATAGGATATTTAGTATATTTTTTAGTAACCAACCTTTACACTATGCTAAAAGAAAAAAGTGTGTAAAGAATGGGCATGACCATAGGTTTGGTCCGGGTGGTTATGCCTGGCGTCGCCAAGAGAGAAAGCCAAAAGTTTCTTCTAAGAAATCTAATCTAGGGTCTGTTGAGTCTTCTACCACTCCTACACCTCTATCTTGCCATGAGGAGTGGATAGATGCGAGGATAAGCTGCTGTAGAGAAATACCCAACCCAATAACCGTTGAGGTTTCTATAAAAATGGTAAAATTCAACTCTCAAAGCGCATCTTTATTTTTGACCTTGATTGTTATGTTTTACTGACCAATTACCATTGGTGATGATTAGTAGGAGCTCTACGAGAAAAGAAAAGAAGGCAAGTTCATCCCTTAAGACTCTATAGCATCCTAATCTTGTTAGGACCATTGGCATTGGTCTAGGTATAAAATCTTTTTTTGGAACATTAAAGCAAAAGTGTAGATCTATCAAGAAAGGTGGATTGTCACAAAAGGAGGTAGAAATTATTTTAAATAAAATAGAAGAAGCAATGAGAGAATTTTAGCTTCTCATGCTCAACCTCCTCAAATAGTACCTCAACCGCACCACTCTTTTTATGAGGTGGACCCTCAACACATAGAGGTGGTTGGGAGTAATCCCATGGACCCCCCGAGCACACCTAGTGTATGTTTTTTTGTGCTATAATAGTTTTTAGGTGAATTGATAATATGTTATGTTTGGGTTTATAAAACACTATATAAAAAATATTAGGCAATGAGGTCATGTTGTCTTGCATTACTAGAACCTAGGTTCTACATTGTTCCAATGGGTAACACTTTCCCATCCCTTCCTGGTGCCATGATTCATGGTGATTCAATTCCCGACAATGTGGTTCTTGTGACTGTAAGGCTTGTCTACCCAGCTTGGAGACGGACCCCACCGCCATATGGAACCCCAACCATGATAGGATAGGAGATGTAATGTGACATGGTTGTGTGGCCCCAAACTAGAAGTATCATCGATAATGTATGATAAATTTTATATTGCATTTGTATTTGTGATTCTTTTGTATTTGTGTATATAATTGGCAATTGATATGAGAATACATGAAGATGATAGTACCTAAGAAGCCCCTCACAATTCTTTCTCTAGTTTCTCCTTAGTTACATGCTTGGATTGCAAATGACCTATTTGAATCACTAGGTCCTAAGTTTTGGTGGTTGGCACTATGGCTACATAATTTAGAAGAGGGGTCGACTATGACAATCTATATCTAGGAGGACGTTGTAGGTCAAAATTACAATAGTAGTGCATTCTTGATAGATATTGTGGAGTCATTTACTTATGATTGGTTGAATACAACCTTGATATAACTTTAGATATGGTGAGATATTATGGTTAAATACCTTGTTCTATATATGTGAAAATATAGTTGATTTGTTTTCTTATATACTAGTCCATACATATATATTTTCAGCTACTTATATATGGTGTGTGGACAGCTCACATTAACCAATGTGGCATTTCTAGTGCCATCACTGATTAGTTGTTTAGAGAGAGATCCAACATCTATTAGTGATTAATGCTCTACAATATTTAAATATTTTGGTACTGTGAAAAAGAGCGTGATTATATCCCCTTTAAATGTTATGTAAGTTTCAGACACTTAGATTATAATTTTGACTTATGGATTATATTTCATTATGGAATTTGAGTTTTATTTTGTTTGCCTTTTCTTACATATTAATAAGCATTTGGAGTTGTTGGTAATTGTCTGTGATATGCTATCTATGTATTATCTAGATCCTCTGGGTAACAAAATAGGGAGTTGGGGACACACAATGAAAATAACATTAGCAATGTAGATTTTTTTATATGTCAACATATATTAATGTATGCATCATTACATGACAATTTTTTAATTCAGTTAGATGTATTACTTTAACTTATAGGGGTGTAAAGGCATTCAAATAGGTCGTAGGAATGTTAGATGAAAAAATTTATGAAGGTGGAAGAATGTTAAGATAGTTTCTAACTCGAATGCATATATATGCCAACCATGTTTACCTTTATTTATTAAAGTTTCACATAACTTCAAATTTGTACTTCCCTATACAGGATAATAATTGGGAATACAGATACTATGTGATGCAGTATATGTACATGATTGTCAAATAGGTGTCACAAGACATTTATTATATAAAAAAGATAATCTACCTAGTCTTGATCATCATACGTGTAGAATAGGTTGCTTTCAGTAAAATAAACAAGTGCACCGGGTCTTCTATATATAGGATCCAGGGAGTACATGGACATAACATAAACAAGGGGAAATACAATGGGGCTAAGCCTAACTACTCAAATACACTAACATGCTCCCTCAATTGGAGAGTAAACATTGTGAAGTCCTAACTTGACACCCATATACTTGAATAAAGCATGAGGAAGAGGTTTGGTAAGGATGTCCGCAACTTGATCACCTATTCCAATATGAGGAGTGATGATATGCTTGGCACTAAACAAATGACGCAAAAAATGTTAGTCAAATTGAATATGTTGTATGTGCTCGTGGAAGACTTGATTATTAGATATGTGTATAGCCACCTAGTTGTCACAATATAAAGTAGATGGAGTTTAAAAAGGAATTCCAAACTCAGTTAAGATGGACCAAAGACACTATAGATCACAACATGCATGATCAATATCCCAATATTCTACCCCATTGTTGGAGCTAGCTAGCACCTCCTATTTTTATCCTCCAAAAATCTGGGAGAGTGCCAATCATGATACAATAGCTAGAAATGGATCGTAGGTCTTTAGAATCAACAACCCAATTTGCATCTGCATATCTAGAGATAAATATTACCATGGACATATGATGTTTGTAGAGCAGTAATTGTGACACCCTTTGTCACACAAAGCAAGATTAGTCCAAACCAAACACAGAATTAACACTAAGAAAGAGGATTACAAAAAAAAGGAAATTAAAATCGATTTCATAACCATGCATCAAGATGAACTCATCATGTTAGAATCCATAAACCGAAGCCACTTGTATTTCATCCATATCAAAAGGAGTTACATAGCATTGTTCACTGGCTAACTAGCCACAAGCTATTACATGTGATAACCTACTCAAGTGCACAAACCATCTTTGTACCATCATCGTATAGACTCAAAAACTCAAACCGATGTACAATGTCTAGAAAACACCCCCCAAGGACCTGAGTGTATAGAGACGACACATAGGACTCTAACACTAGACACTAGTTGTATATTTATGATCCAACAACTGCAAACCTCAAGATATCTACCTCAACAACACGATCTCTATCTCTGCAAACATGTCCACTTAAAAGATTGTGGAACCCATGGGGTGAGACCAAACATCCCAGCGAGAGTTATAACTCTCTGCCAACATCTATTAAAAGCACATATTAACTAAAACATGTAGATACAATACTAAGCAGGATGAGCAAATTCAGCTAAATGACTTGTATCTAATATATAGTGCAAGTTAATCAATATTGGGCAATTACCACTAAGGAGATCATGTAGCTATAATAGAGCAAATAATCATTCCTAATCATCATAAGCAATTGCAATTGGATTGTAGAACATCGTATCATCAATAAAGGAATATGAAGAACATGTATATCCACTACCAACTATATTATACAAAAGCAAGAAAGGCCTCATCCAATGTTTTTGTATTTGATCCTAAGCATGTATAATACACGACTAGTTACATGTTTTATTATGCCCTGAGGATTTGAGTCATACCACCCAAATCCAACGGACCACTACTAAGTCGAAATCAATGTCATACAAGGTCTATGGAAGAGCTGGAATCCACGACCTCACCAAACCTCTTGGTCAGTACATGAGTACACAATAGAGACATACCAATCAACTGCAACCTATGACATATAGTCAATAGTGAAAGTCCTAGCCCATCTTGGTATAGGTCATGGTGCTAGTGAAACTGAGCTATGGCCCATAGCCGCACTCATAATAGGGTATGACCCTCATCCAATCTTGTGAAATATTACAAGAATCATCTCATTGAGCTACGGCCCCTAGCTGCACTCATACCAGGGTATGGCCCGTAGCCAAACCTGTGAATGCATATACTCAACAATATATGATTCCAAGCTTCCCCTAAGGGAAAGCCCATTTCACCATCTAGGAAGTGCCAACACTGATATGGATGTATGGCACATGGAAAAACTACATGTTCATATTCCATTTATTTAATTGAATCCATTCAAATGTCTTTTAACATCAATCAAGTTGCAACATATAAAGTCATAACAAACTCTACAAAGATAAGGGCATGGTACACTTTAGAAAGTATAAACATATAGGGTGTGAACTTGTCACACTTCCACCACATGATGCTTGTATTGTTGCCATTCACACCATCATCAACAAGGCCACATATCAGGGGATACCAATCCCTTAACTCATCATTGGAAGAAGTCATCTCATATCATGCAACAACCCACTGCCAGGTAATAGGACCCATTCACATTAATCATGTATCACAAGTGCCTCAACATGCCTCACAAGGCATATTCAACCTATGTCATATCATAATCACCATAGCATGTACTAGCTATGATTACCAAGGTCATAACACTTGTATGGTTAAAAGTTCATAAAGAAGGGAGATAATCACATATCCTCATAACCATTCCTTGAGAGAGAAACATGCATGACTAGTTATCATTATCAGAGTTAGAGTTTCCTCTTTAGCCAATTAGGGTTTACAAAGCTATGTACAACCAAAAACCCTAGACACATCACCTTCCACCATATTGGAGTGTATAAGGATTGGGAGACATCACATAAAGTATATTAGATGACATTCCAAACAGTACTATGTGTGGTTATGAATTGTTCATACATGAATATCATTAGATGTTTAGATGTGCTACACAACCATCTACCTTCACCCCATATTGGCCACTTAACCATATAGGTCGCGAACAACCCACCATGGTCCATGTTGCTACCAACCCACCGTGGTCCATGTCACACCCGCGACACTAGGGTTAGGGTTTCAGCTCCTTCAAGCTATCTCGACCAACCCATCTTGACCACTATCACATGTCGTGACCCAAGACCCTCATGGTCGTGACTCAATGCACTAAAGGGTGTATCGAACCAACCTAGGAAAAAACACAACCCCAACATCAATGGTAACTATGCCACTACCCTCCAAGGGTCTCAACCTACCATCACTAGGTCAAACTTCACCACAAAGGGGGTATCTCGACCAAAGGCTAACTAGGTCATGACCATCAAGAAGAGGGTGTCACGACCACACCATCTTAGCATTGTGATAAAAACCAAGCTTATATTGCATGTATCAAGATCATCTCAACTGACACATAATCAAATCGGTTACATGAATTTAGGGTTTAAGAAAAAGAGTAATCTACATGAGAATACTTCAAAGTCTTGAACCCTAAATTCATGATAACATAATCTAGCTCATTATTATGATATCTAGAGGTTAAAATAGTAGATTACATCAAGGAATACCATCCTCAAGGAGTGGAACTTCACTCAAGATTGATCACTAAAAACCCTAAAACTTGTATCATAAAAACATCATGAAAGGTCTTTGTGTAAGAGAGATAAACCACGTTTGAAACCTCCAAAATAGAACCTAGACTCTATGATACATCAAGGCACATGGATCTCATGTATGTGACCAAAACCAAGATCATAACATGGAAAGTAAACCACCATAACACATCCATCCTCCAATTCGGGTACTAAACATTAGGGTTTGTATCGTATGACATCATCAAACCCTAGGTGTATTGTTTTCCCACTTTCTTGGATCATATAAGTGTTAATCATCAAGTTTAGAGTTAAGTAATATGTTATATAAATATTATTGTACATGCACCATCATGTATCCAAGATTATGTGTGCTAACCATGTATCATGTATAGGTGTCCATCAATACCACCTACAAGTGTTGCGACCCGCTAACATCTAGGTCACAACCATAGATATAACTAAGATATCGTCCTGCCCTAGCCATGTGTTATGACTGTAACACCCCCCCTATTGTGACCTCAACCTCTCTTCACTTATCACATCCATAACATCCCAACTAGGGTTAGGGCTAGGTCAGTATACAAATCCTAAGAACCACTTTCATCATATAAGGACCACGCATGATACTATGGTCACAACCGTTCACCTTTACTACTATCTCGACCTGCACCCAAAAACTAAAAGGACAACTACCTATCTGGTGTCATGACCGCAACAAAAGCTAAGTCAAACTGGCCCATAAGGACATGGTTTTGATCGCTACAAGAAAAGGCATCGACTTACCACTCAAGAGGCTAACATGTCATGACCATGTTGACCCAAAACTAGGGTATCAGTTGCAAAATTTAAGGGGTAGAGACCCTACAAGTTCAAGACCATCCCCAACACATCCCCAAGGTTGAAATAGGAAGGAAAAAGATCTAGAACATCTAGGAACAACATGGAATGCCTCAATCATCAAGGTGGAAAACTCCACACAAGATGATCACTAAGAACCCTAAACTTTCACCAAGAGAACTCCATGAAATCACCACATGAAATGGTGGAAAAACATGCCTATCATACTCAAAATAGAACCTAAAACACCTTAAGGTATCAAGGTACATTAATCCCCAAAGAACATACTCAAGATCATAGCCTAGAGATGGAGAAAACCATCATTATTTCACAGTTATCAAAAATCGGGTATACATTTAGGGTTTTTTATTTCTTATCAAACCCAACAAGATTTTCTCCACCAACCAGATCTAGAGATCATCATCATCTACTAACATGATAATGGAACACTTTAGAGGGAGAAAGTGGCATCATGCAAATAAAATTAAGAGTGCTAATAATAGAGGAGGGTAGAAAATTATAAAACCCACCTTGAGAATCTCAACACAAAGAATCCTCAAGCTCCAAGGTTCCAAGATCCAAGCATAGGATCCAAAGGTTGAAGAAGATAGTTTGAAATTGTGATAATCAACATGCATATTTTGCATGCCTTTCCACATTGTATAAGATAGTTTCACTGCTTGTCAGAAAACTATAGATGTCAGATCATATGATTAGCAACAATGTTTAGTATACAAACTTTGTTATTGTGAACCCCAACACCCAATTGAAGGTCGTCGTCATTTCATTGTAGGCTGATTATTAGATACTTCAAAAACCACCATGTGAGTGCAATAAGAGGTAACTCTAATTGTAAATACTCATCAATCGACAATTGATAATCTTTTCTATTGATGATAGTCTTTGTTGTTATCCATATATTTATAATAGAGATTGTGCCATATGGCCACATTTCACCATGTGCTCTTACATAACTCCCATTGTTTACTATACTATGCCTATATTTACAACATGTGCTTTGTCCAAGGTAAGACACAATTGTCTGCCCATGTTGGATGACTAACATTGGTTGCTTGCATTTTATATTTATTTCAAGTCAAATTTGCACGTAGTGATCGATGGTATAGAGACAGATACACTTTGAGATGGAAACATCTAAATCGGGATAACTGTGTCGAGTAGAGAATTGCTAAGGTTGAAACATAGGCATGAATTTGATGGCCATTATTACTGTACATGCTATCGACAGTAAATTCAAATGTAAATTTTAATGTGTTAATCGCACCCTTGCTCCTCCATGCATGCATGTAGTGGTCAAATGTAAAACCATCCCTAAGAAAAAACATCCCCCTTGTTTGTGGGGTATTCCAGAAATGACTAGGATGTATATTCATAGTACATGATAACTCAGGTTACCTAGTGTCTTAATTTGGAAGAGTTGTTTTCTGATAAAGGTGGTCTTTATATGTCAAGATTAGGAGGGTGTGTGACATGCTTTACATTCAAAGGGCTCTATATATTTTGATACAACTAATATGATAATAATAGGCCATATAAAACCTTATAAATTTCTTCTTGTAAGTCTGATAGTGGCTTTCAATTACAGTTAATTTGTTTTTAGTTGCTAATTTTATTGGTGTCAATTTTTTGGTATCATAGCTATAATATGTATCCAAAAATATTCTATAATGGCCAAATCTACATCATAGAATTTGCTAGAATGGAAATAGAGTGTGAATTCCAAGCCTAAAAACTTAGCAAATATGCTCTGACTTAAGGATTGTGGCTCAAATCTAATGGAATGGACCTATTAGCAAAAAGAATGCTTCTAGTAAAGCCAAGACAATACACATTGGTGACTATGTCCTACTGTGCTTTCAACTGTAGTTTTTATTGATTTCATAGTGGCTATTGGATTGTGTTTATGTGGCTATTAGTAGGGTGCCAGTGATGAGGAATTATCGTTATCAAATATACCATTACTACACCTTGATTTATGTTGTTGTTATTATTATTATTTGTTATATTATTTTTGGTTAACATATTTGAGTCAATCAATTGCCGTTAGTAGTCTACCAATTTATTTGGAGAACATGAGCTATAGAGGGGCCAATGATTCTTCACTATGAAAAAAAATTTCACATAGAAATGTCACATTTTTTGGTTTATAAGGTATAATTTGAATTATTATTCAAGGGTGTGTATAACAAGGCTGAAATTATAAACCAACACACACACACGCATATATATGTATGAATATATATATATATATATATATATATATATATATATATATGGTATATCTTCTCTACCCGTGCGGGTAACTAAGATTCGCTACCCATGCATCAGTTTTGTAATGGGAAGGCATGCATTTGTAATGAGACAATCCAAATTTGTAATGAGAGGATCGAAATTGTAATAGAAAGACTCGTTTTGTATTACAACGTTGTTATAGTAATAAATATATATTTATTACTGTAACAACGCTGTAATACAAAATGAGTTTTTGTATTACAGTTTCGGTTGTCTCATTACAAATTTGGTTGTCTCATTACATATATGTGTCAGCCCATTACAAAATTGATGCACGGGTAGCGAATCTTAGTTACCCGCACGGGTAGCGAAGATATACCCATATATATATATATATATATATATATATATATATATATATATATATATATATATATATATATATAATACCCATGTGGGTAACCAGAAATTCACTACTTGTGCCGAATGAAAAATAACTATTTAGTCAGAAAAGTAACTCTGTGGATAAAAAAGTAACTATGTTGATGAAAAAGTAACTATCTTGACCAAAAAGTAACTATTCGACTCAAAAAGTAAACCAGACAGAATACACAGTAAAATTCTGGAGCAAATATGTAATTATATATTTATTATATTTGTTACAAATGTAATTATTTATATATATAAAGTAACTATTTGGACAATAATGTAAACCTCTACATGTGTAAAGTAAGAAACTCCAAAAAAATAACTAAATTTGGAGTAGATAGCTACCCGCACAGACAATGAAAGAACACACATATATATACACAGACACACACACAAATATATATATATATATATATATATATATATATATATATCGTGTGCCCAACAATCAAATCGAAAAATCCCATAGGGGAGCACACCCTTCCATTTCCAAGCAGGGAGATCAGAGTGAGCGAGAGAATCTGTTGATTTTTTTGTCAACAGGTGCATCGTCTGAGACCTACCCGTGCGAGTAATAAAGATTAGTTACCCATGCATTTGTTTTGTAATAGGAGGGCACATATGTCTAAGAGACGACAAAAAATGTAATGAGATGACAAAGATTGTAGTCGAATGACTCGTTTTGTAATACGACGTAAATTATATACAATTTTTTCATAAATATCATTTTTACTATTTTCAGAGGGACACTAAAATTTTCACATTGTATCTATGAAACGAGTCTTTCTATTACAATTTTGGTCATCTCATTACAATTATGTACCTTCCGGTTACAAAAAAAAAATCACATGTAATTAAAGTTAGTTAGAGTGGTGAATATATATATATATATGATTAAGAACAAGATAATAGAATGCCTTCCAGTTATCTCTATAGTTCATGGTTACCTGATTAAAAAAGAGATCCATGATTGAATATCCATTGAGATGATTTTTTTAGAATAACTACTGTCGTAGTGTCCTCTTTACATTATTAGGTGGGTCTATATCTCCTTGCGTGGGAGGTAATCCACGACTACAAAAGAAGAAAATAAAAAATTATAAACTAATCTATATTTGACACTTTTTACTTATAAAATACATATTTATACATATCTAGCTAGACACATACATGCATACATATTTAGTTGTATACATATTTGGTACTGGATCAGTCCCAGGTCAGGAGTTGAGAATATTTTTCCAACATATGTCGCTATACTTATCTCTGTATCTATATCCAAATATTGCATGTTATGTGCAACAAATATTTAAGAATATTTGTTTTTGTCAGAATCCAGATGGTGTTAAATATGTGGTTTAGAGCTTCCTCCTAGATAGAGATGGAAGTGGTACATATATGGTTCAGTTTATAGTAAAACCATAACCACACGACATAGAAAAATCAATTACCATATCCATTGCGATTTTTAATAAGAAAAACCATATCCGCACTGTCGAAAAACTATGATTAACCACATCATACCGCATCGTGAACAACATTCTATTAACATGGTGACATTATAGATAAAATTGACAAAATTTTACACAATAAATGGAAATACAACATCGACAACAAATAAATGGAACATGTATGTTTATTATTTGTACAGAGAAGACAACCATGTCTATAGTAATTGTAGACAAAATGAAAATTAATAATTCTCTATACACTATATTCCATGTTAAAAATAGATATCTAGCAATCTATGCAAGAATGACAACAAATAATCTATTTAGGATAGTATTCTACATGTATTTATATATAATTAAAATGAATTATCCGGTGTAGTTTTAATCCATGGTTTTGATCTCTAGAACCATAACCGCACCACGCCACAGTAGTTTTGGAAACTTAAAATCATATTTGTACCATAACTATTTGGTGCGGTTATGCGGTGTTAAATGTGGTGTGGTTATCCGCGGATATAGTTTTTTCATGATACCATTTGCATCCCTAGTCCTAGACATGTCTTTTTTAACCAATTCTATAAACACGTCTTATTGTTTTTTAGAGAGACCAGATGGAATTCAAATATGTTGTCTTGAGTTACAGTTCCCATTGTATCTCTTATAACCTATGTCGTACCCACACCTTATAATTTTTTGTGGGAAATAAATTAGAATAGAAATCTGGGATATTATATTTGGAGGTGTTGCTGATGGGCCTTCAATGTTTTAATAAAATATGTATTTATAAAGATATCCATAGCCTTATATGAGTGTCATTATGTATACAATAACTTATGAAATATCATTGTTTAAAAGAGTATGTATTTAGTTTTATGTACTGATTGGGTTAATTTTATTATAGACATAATCCTTGACTATATTATAATTTTTGTATGCTAATGAATATAGCATACTTCAGCAAAGCAACTATGAAGACAAAAATGAAAGAAAAATACAGGATGACTATCAGTGTTATCAAAGAATGAAACAAATATAGAAAAAAAAATAGTTGAGCTTGAATTGGAGTTAACAGAGGCAAATGACTTATATTATAAATCAAAATATAAAGAAGAGGTAGCAAATAACTTCTCCATGATTTCTTAAAAGATGTTAGAATTGATATGAAATGATAATTTCAAAAATAAAAAATGGGATGTTTATGACTTCTATTCTATCTTCAATATTTAGAATTTTATGTAAGTATAGTAGTGTGTATGTGTAGAACATAAAAGTGTTGTCTGTACTTTTTTGTGTGCAAAGTCTTCATGTATATGACATAATATGGCGTTAGTGTTTTATGTAAAGTATAATAGGGTGTATGTGTACAACACAAAGTTATATGTACCTTTTTGGGCATACAAAGACTCCATGTATAAAGCATTATGTGTATGTTGTCTTCATTTTTATATCAAAAGTACAAAATACCATTATTGTTTTGAAAAATATAGTAGAATGATACCTTAGATTTATTCCTTTTCAGAAAGGGATCTTTCTTGATAAGAAAATATTGTTTGAACTGTTTTGTGTACGAGGTTAGATTTTAATTCAAAAGATATCATCCAAAATTCAATAATTCTTTTTTTCATATTTCTATTTAGTTACATTATTAGTTTTTCATCGCTCGAGTTATAGTTTTTTGGCAACTTCCAATTATCATATGATACGCTTGAAGTATTTTGTGTAAGATGTTAGATATTAATACAAAGAATACTATTTGAAAGTTTATAATTATTTTTTCATGTTGTAGGTAATTACATTATTATATATTCACAGTTGGAATCATGATTTTTTTGTGAATTCAAGTTATCATGTTTGTCACAATATAACAATGTGTATGTAGTTGAGTAGATAAGAGACACATTTTCTTGATACACTCAATTCAATTTTACATTTCTTACTATAAGTATATTCTGAACTCTTAAAGTTATAGAAATCTTAAAAATCATAATAAAGAAAATTTGGAATGTGCATAGGTTGAAGTATTCTGAGCTAATAGAGGAAGAAAATTCATTTATATATAAAAGACAAAGAGAAAATTTTGCCAACGTCTTAGAAGTTAAAAAAATCATCATGAGAAAATTAGAGAAAATAATACTAAGAGGAAATAAGATAAACCTATTCGAATTTTCGCTGAGAAAACCTCAAATGCAAGAAATGCTAATGATTTATCAACTACTCAGCTAACTTGTTCATTCAAATATTTAGAAAAACAACAATTACATTATGAATAGGGTTCTTAATGGGAAATCGAATCTTCATCAATTTCTAATGAATCAAAATTTTTTGTAGATTCCTCATAAAAAATGACAAGAAGATGTTGATGCATGGAGAAATTAAACTAGCAACAAATGACATCGCATTAGGATTCTACCATTTGTATACTGCATCAAATAAAGAAGCAATTCATTTTAGACAATACTAAAGAACATACAACAACACAATTACTTTTACATCTATGGGTGTCAATAAAGATAAGTCTCTCTAAAAGAGAAACAAGGAAATATATACTTTCAAGGTACAAGGACATATGTATCATTTCATGAATAGGATAATACCCAAATATGGACATCCTTTACATCTGCAATTATACTTTTATGACATTGATCACGAGATAGAAAAAATATATTAAATTAATCTTCGAGATTAAGAGAGGATGTCATTAAGATATTGATTAGAATATTATAAGAAAATCAATAATAAATATTTTTCATAATTATAAAGGACTTAGAAATATTTGAAATTATTTAAATATTTATGAAGTTCCAAACATGCATCAGGGAATTCAAAATGCACCATCAACTCTGCAAGTGGCTGCGATTTGGATTGAATATTAACATGACAACAATAACCACATAAATTTTTCGATGAGATATTAATAGTTACACTTATGTTGGTACTAGATGATTTGTTAATTACTACTATGGGTGATGTTATGTTTCAATCAATACCCATTATTGTTTCCATGTATTGAGATTGGTTGTCATGAAGGTATTTCAAGAAAAGATGAAAATAAATATCAATAGATGATCTGTGATCTAATATCTGATATGTCTTCGTTCAATGATATCAGTCAACCATTTTTAGAATAAAAAAGATATAAAATATATAGTAACTAATATATTTAAATACCACACAACATGCTTTAATGAGTGTATATTACCATTATGTTTTAGTTGTAGAATAAAAAAGAATCGTATGAAAACAATATCAGTCATGCTACAAGTTGCAAGTTAGAGAGGATGATAAATCTACTTTGGTGCATTCTGGGAGACTTCTACGACAATACATTGTTCATATGTGCATTAAACTCAAAAGTAGCCTTTGGGACTATATCACAAGAGCTGACAATTTATTTGAGCAGATTTGTATCAAGGAGTTATTATCATTATCATCCAGGGATGAAGGGTGGGTATTACTTTTAGAAAAACAAATATCCTCCCTACCTCTTTTATTAATGGTCCTAGAGATATGAGACAATGTTCTCTAGATGCAATGTAATTATTTCAATGATATAAAAAACCATATATCTTTCTAACTTTTACATACATTCCAACTTGGGCAAATGTCAAAAAAGAATTATTCAGATCTGAAGAAGCAGAAAATAGCTAGATTGTTTTCTAGAGTCTTCACATCAAACTAGAAGAGTTGAAATTTACCTTTTTAGGGATACTTGGGAGTGCGATTGGTTATGTTTGTGTTATAGAATATCATAAAAGAGGACTTCTACATGCACATATTCTAATCATATTAGACAAGGGCAAAAAGATTATTACACTTGATGTATATGTCTAGTATGTATCTGTTGAAATACCTGAAAAAGAATGTAACCCACATTTACATATTACGCTTTTGAAACATATGTTCCACAATCCATGTGGAACCTTCAATTTAAAGAATGTCTTCATGGGTAATAAACATGCAAGAAAGACTACCCAAAAGATTTTTGTTTGGCAACAACTCAGGCAAGAAATTCCTACCCACTTTATCAAAGTAGAGACACGAATCACCTGAAAAGAGTTGGTTCCACAATATTTGATAATAATTGGATCATTTCTTACAATCATTACTTACTAGCTAATTACAATTGACACATGAATGTAGACTGTGTTCTTCGATTATAGCAGTGAAGTACCTATATTAGTACATACACAAAGGGCACAATCGAATAATATTGCAAGTGGATGACACACAATTCAAAGTATGCACATGATGAAATTGCAAAATATGTATTGGGATAATATATATCACCACAAGAAGAAACACGAAGAATATATCTATTTACCTTTAATGAAATACACCCATGTGTCACTTCTTTGTAACTTCATCTCAAGGACAAACTCATATTTACATTGCATGAGAATGAAGATTTGTCTTCAATTATACACAATGAGCATTTTTCAAAAACAATTACTATGGAATATCTTAGGACAAATTACATTTATGAGGAGGTTTGAAGATATTTATATAAAAAAATTTCCTAAGCATTATGTCTGGAACAAAAAATTAAAATGTTGGAATAGAAGAAAACAAGGAAATTCTATTGGAGGAGTCATTTTATTAAAGTTGTTGAAGGTGAGCCTTACTATCTAAGTTGTTTATTGAATCACATCAAAGGTGGAAAATCTTTTGGTCATATAAAAACTATAAATGGAACTAAATACAATAAATTTCAAGAGGCAATGGAAAAGTTTGTTTTGTTACAAAATGCTGACAACATTCAATGATGTCTTAAAGAAGTAAGATATTTCAAATCCCCCCAGGTCTTCAACAAACCAAACTCTACTATGTTGGTCTCTCATACATCTATTATCAGTATAACTCTTTTGGAGACACTTAAGAATCCGTTGGGTGAAGACTTCTATGATATAGAAAAAGAGGATTGGAAAGATGCACATAATTGTTCTCTAAATAGGATCAATATGTGTTGAGAATCAATGGGGAAAACATTTATCAAAATTTAACTTACCATCTATTATTTAAAATGAGCATTAGAACATATACAAAGAATAGAAGAAGAATTCAAAATCATTGTATCTAATGATGATGTGTTAATAGTTTCATATTTGAATTATGATCAAAGTTGTGTAAGGAGTGGGATCCCAGAGGGGAACCACTCACTACTAGAAAAAAAGGCAACATACCTTAAACTAAACACCACATATTTTTTGTTACCAAAGGGATGATAGCCAATTCATTCAACATGTATGTATCATAGCACAATAAGTAGCAGCGGAAGAGAAATTATCTAACTATTACAAAGCTTGATATATTTATACATCAATACACCACCAAGGGTGAATCAAAGGAAAACTATCTTAAACCAATAAGGATCCAACTGAGGGTCATCTAACCACTTTTTTCAAGTCTCCCAAAAGCTCAGCTTTAGAGGTAGTTGTCCAAGTCCACCTTGCTATCCTCTCCTTGATCGAAATCTGTGGATGGAAGCATAGCCCACAAAAAGGAGAAGAAATGGTAACATCAGGAAAAGGTGGTATGTGCATACTAAATAGGAAAATTGAGCAATATATGGAATTAAGGATGAAAAATATAAAAGGCTTCCCATAGAAAAGACAAGGAATACCCAGAAGGGCATAAAAGAAATGAAGTCAAAAACATGATAAATAAGAGCAAAAGATAAGTTCAAAGCATCCATGTGTTTCACTTGTGATATTACTAGACAATATAAACATGTAGGTAAGAAATAACAAATCTAATAAAAATATGAGGTGAGCGGGAACTGTATACATCCACTCTAAATATGGGGTGGGTAGGAACTATATACATCCACCCAAGAAGGACATGATACACATCTGCTCAAATATATTTTCATGTGTAGGAATTATCATATTTTCACTCATATGTGGGAATGTTCACATCCACATAAAATAACATGTAAAATTATACTAGCAGTCACCACATGATGCATATTAAAAAGAATAGCAAGTATAAACAAATAAGGCAGATGAGAACACCCTTCAAGTATAAAGTTGGATTAGAGGATCCATTCCATCAAATAATGTGTCATATAAACATCCACTACCATGGTGGGAAAAAAAGCACATATCATCAAATAAGTTCAACATGCACAAATCATAAGAGAGAGTCCAAAAGAATATCCATGATCACACGATCAATATCAAATAAGGTAGTTTACATGAACCATCATTTTCAAAACAAAAGACATTGTGTATAGGCTAATGTCCATGGACCAAGAGAAGATAATATAGGTCAATTGCTCAAAATGAATAATAAGAGATGCAAACTTACCTTTCTCAAGAATCTAAATAGCCCAGAGTCAATCCTAGATCCAAGCCTAGGTTTCCAAAGAATCTATTATACATATATGTAGAATTAGGGTTAGCCCTTCATTAATTATTCAAAACCCTAAAAATGTCCTATTTACTATTAGTGAATTTGGTTATCAAAACTACGTCATATTTTAGATTATCTTTTTCTGAGTCCAAAACATATTTTATTATATTTTTCTAACTTATATATATTTAGTTATGAATTTTGTAAGTTATTACTTATTTAGATTGATCTATTAAAATCACATATTTTCAACATTGGATTTAGGTGAAAAAACCAATACCATAAGATAGTTGTTATTTTTTATGAATCCAATGGCTATTTATTTGTAATTTTTGGATAATCAGGTAATTAGTTATGATTTTTACAAAATTGACCAATCAAGAACAGCCACATCATCAAAGACCTTGCGAGGGAGAGAAAGAGAAAAGCCAGACCCGCTGAGATGGCCCAACCAAAGGTGGCCAAGTCACCGGGTCAAAGCTCATCTTTGACTCACCTAAAACAAAGAAAGAGAGGGAAAGTGACCAAAATGCCCTTCCCTGAGAAAACAAAGAAAAGGGAAAACAAGAAATGTTAGAGGGGAATCATCCCCTTCACGTACATAGATGCCATGTCTGTTAGGTAGGGAAGTAGCTACTATTCAATTTTGGGGAAAACCCAAACGCACAATCAAAAGCCAAACCAACAAATCAGAAACATCGTCGTTGGTCCAAGGAACCTTACCACTAAACTAATTTGGCCGAGGCCGTGAAATAGCGCACCATGAAGCTCGACACATACCCTCCACAAACTGAGTTCTCAATGGTAGATCACAAGGTCTCTGGGACAATTGGGCATGGGGAACTATTACGTGACGTGTAGCGGAACTAAAGGTGTACTCATCTATTTATATAGTTAAGGTTTCGGTCATATAGGTGGGTAACTTTGTGAAGCTAGGAGCGGAAAAATAGGTAAATCAAGAATACTAGAAGCTTGGGCTCATACAAGGGATCAACTTTTTTGGAATCCCCTAATGAATTCAATGCAAAAGAAATCACAAAAAAGGTCTTGAAAGGAGCAAGAAAATCATAAGAAATCGGATTAGAAAACCACAATCACTATTCATAGACTCCTACGCCAGGTAGGAGACAAAATCTCTGACGTTCATATTTAAATCGGGTGGTCCATATCACATGTGTTCATGTGACACATAAAATGAAATTCCAATCCGATTAAACTAAAGTGAACATTACATTTATTTCTCTTTTTCTCTCTCCTCATTTGAGGGTGCAAAGAAACCCCAAAATTAATAAAAATTGACACAGATTCTATTTTTGGTATGAAGAATCTAAATATGCAATTGGAGTTGCCTTTTGAGAACTTTTAATGTATTAAATAAATTGAAAATCATTTTCTCTTTCCTCATGTATCAATGACTATAAGATTCTCCAAATTTCATGAAACTTTACCCACAAGTCATATTTAATGTGTTGGATATGAATTTGACATCAATTTTGCATGTTGGAGTTGTTTGTATAATTATTTAACATTTTGAAGGTTCTACATACTTTCTCTCTCCTGGTTTCATCTTTTGACCAAACATCTTTCAAATTGGAAGAAAAATCACCCAAAGGCTATATTTATTATGTATATTATGAATCTAAGATTATTTTCCTCTTTTAAAGACATTTAATGTTTTATTTGATATTTTGAGAAAATATAAGATCTTCTCTTTCCAAATTGAATTAAATTAATTATTATTATGTGAATAATGTGAAACTTGACTCCTAAGGCAATTGGGACCCAAGGAGCACTATTCTTAACTTAGATTCCACTTTTTGGATTTCTATTAAAGTTTTATCTCATAATTAATATTTTTGGTCATTAATATCACATTATTACTTAAGTTATCATATTATTTCTTTATTATCATTATTGCTACTCCATTTATGTTCCATAGCATAATATTATCACCAAAAGAATTATGTGTGATTATTTGCATAGAATTTTATATAATTCATTATTATCTCATGTGACATATTTTATGTATCTATTATTGGATTAAAACTAATATGAGAACATTATATTACATTAAGGTGATCTATACATGCATTAGCTCTTTAGGGTTATACCATAATCTTTTAGGACTAAACCTTAACCTTATTTGGCCAAGTCTAAAAGGACAAACTTCTAGGGTAGGGTTCAAGATCTACTTTGTTACAACACACCACCCCTTAAAAGGATTTTGTCCTCGAAATCAAAACATTCACATATGAGCAAACATGTAATGACCACATTTGTTCTTAATTGGTAAACTAGGATTTACCTGAATGATTACATGCTTGATTAGATTGAACATCATTTAGACTTGATTAATGATAGTAGATCAATTGTGATGTTTCAAACCTAAGAAGAAACTCTAACTATGATTTTAGTGTGAAGAATTAGGGTTTGAGAAATGTAACATCCCAGGATTTGAAGCCTTGGATAAGTTGATCTTAAAAGGAATGATTGGACTACCCATATCACTAAGGTGCACCTCCTTTTCCGGGAGCCCATCGTTAAAGAACTCCATAGTTAAGCGTGCTCAGCTTGGAGTAGTACTAGGATGGGTGACCAGTCGGGACGTTGACCCCGGCTTGCATGTGAGTGAGGAAAAAGCGTGCAGTTAAGGCTAGTGGTGGTCTGTGGGGCCAGTCGTCATTCCTAAAACTCTACTAGAGCCTAGGGCAGTGGGCCCAGACATTACAATAATGGTATCAGAGCCATAACCCCTCCAGTAGGTGGGGCCCACATGGGCATGGCATGCCAGTCTTGAGTCGTGCGGTCCAGGCATGTAGGAAAGGGTTGTCCATGGTTGACGTAGCCACCCTTACGCTAGTATTCCGTGATCGGGAGATGGGTGTCCATGGGCCATTGTGGGTTTGCACTGAAATGGGGAAGAGATTATGAGGCCTTATAGTTGATCCTTGACGAGGACGTCAAGAGTCTAAGTGGGGGAGATTGTAACATCCCAGGATTTGAGGCCTTGGATAAGTTGATCTTAAAAGGAATGATTGGACTACCCATATCACCAAGGTGCACCTCCTTTTCCGGGAGCCCATCGTTAAAGAACTCCATAGTTAAGCGTGCTCAGCTTGGAGTAGTACTAGGATGGGTGACCAGTCGAGAAGTTGACCCCGGCGTGTGCGTGAGTGAGAAAAAAGCGTGCAGTTAAGGCTAGTGGTGGTCTGTGGGGCCAGTCGTAATTCCTGAAACTCTACTAGAGCCTAGGGCAGTGGGCACAGGCATTATAATAATTGGTATTAGGCTCTGATACCATGATAAAAGAAATAGAAAAGATGTGGAAAATATGAATAATTAGATGATAACTTGCAATCAAAGAAAAGGAATCGTTTTCATTAGATAATAATCCCAAATTTTGTGGGATTAAAGATAAAAGCATAAAAAAGGTTCCCTTAAAATTTGAATTGAAAAGGAATTAAGAGTTGGGAGTTATGAATTTTCCAAGTTATCTTTGAATTAGGAATATAATTCGAATAATAGGAAATTACTTTCTTTTTTATCTAGCGCATGTGATGAGAGCCGTTGGATTGAAATCCAATGGGCACAACTCATCATTCAGGTCCCAGTGGGACAAGGACTCCAGCTGTAACAAGGGAAACTTCTCCCTCTATTTCCGATCGACATGATGCATGTGCACTCATGGGAAGAGTCCCATTGAGTTCGAGAGGAAGTAGGGAAGATTCCCAACCCTGGTTTGTTCGGGTTTTATCCTATCTTCACGAAACGCCCAATTGGGATAGAGAATAGTTGGCAGAGAGGTTCAGAAAACCCTAGGGGAGCCCCCCTAGTCCTATATAAGGACCCTCACACAAGTTCCCACATCCTAGCGATCTCGAGCGGCCACTCCATGAGCTCTTGCATCATCCCCCCCGCTTTATTAAACCAGCTCCGGCAAGGACCTGTAGCGGCACCGCTGCGAGATCGAGTTAAGATAGAAAGGAGGATGACGAACGAGAACCCTGGGATCGAGATCCATGATGAACCCACAGGGGAATCCGACGATCGTAGCCACTGCACGTTTAGTTAGATTGTTGAGTGGAGTCGGTTTGTGAGGAGCGTTAGATCAAAGTCCACCATGGACTCAGTAGCATCTGACGAACGATAGCTAAGGATCACGCACACCACCGAGTTAGTGGAGACCAGCGACGTGGAGCATCAGTTCGAGACATGGTCCATTGGCGCACCAATCCAACGATCACAGAAATTCGGTAAAATCCCCTCTCTAATCGAATAATCCACAAAATTGCTTTTCCTTGCAAAATTGATAGAAATTGCTAGGAATGCCTAATGAAGAAACTTTATATATGAAAGTTGTGTAGAAAAATACGAGGAACATGATAAAAATACTTTGAGAATCTCGTTCTATCTAGTTTTGCAAAAGTTCTTTAATTGGGTAGAAAAGTGTATTGAAAAGTAACTAGAAACCCTATTTGCATATAAACGATTTTTCTTTGTAACTTAATAGGTTAAATTGAGGACTAGCAAATTGTTAAACAATAATATGGAGTTTTCATCTGTTTTGAATACAAAGATGGTAAATTTAGGGTTTGTGTCTATAAATGAAAAGGTAATGTATATGGAAACCCTAATTTAGGGTAAAAGAAGAAGAAAACCATGTTATTTTGGATTAAGGAAATAAATTACTAAATAATGATCCTAAGACAGTTAGGAATATTAAAAGGAGAAAATTTAAAGGTTTTAAATGGCTTTGAGGAATTAGGGTTCATAATAACTAAGAATGAAGCTGAAACCCTAGTTTCCAAGAAATCCTAAAATTGTAATAGAAACCATAAGGAATATGATCAAATTGGGTAAATATTAATAAAAGGAAACTTGCACTTTTATTTTAGGGTTTCTGTGCAAGTTGCTTGATTGATTGGATTTTCTCTCTCTACAAATTAATTCTATATCTGAATCTACAATATAGGTATGTGGTTACCCTTATGAATATCTCGAGTTTCATGAATTAATTGTTGGATGATTTTAATTCATGCAAATTATAATGTGGATATGACTATCACATAAGATATGTTCCTACTAGCTCAGATCATGGTCCCCTCTGTGGCTTAATAGTTGACCTAGTACATGGCTACCTATGGGGTAGGTCCATCAGGTCATTGGATGACTTAGTACATGGCTACCAACTGGGTAGGTCCATCAAGTCACATTGAGTTAGATATTGGGCTACCTTCGGGTAGTGCCATGCGACTCTATTACCCTAGGTATTGGCTACCTATAAGGTAGGTCCATGGGGGTAAGAATCTACCTAAAAGAGAGGTAGCATACAAGTCCACTACAAGGATAGCACAGAGTTAGGGGATAGGTAAGGATTGAGTAGCATGGCTTAAAATGTAATCTTGGTTGTTAAATGATTAATTGAATGATTACATTGTTAACATATTTGCATGATTATTGTTTCCCCCACATACCAGCTTCTTGCTGACCGAGGTTTTGTTTGTTGGCGTTTTAGGTACAATGAAAAGAACAAACAGTAAAGTGACATATGTAGAATTAAAAATGAATTAAAATGCAAAGGAGGATTAGTTAGATTAATATCTGTGTGGATAGAAGTTTTGAAATCCCAGTTTTAAAAGGTATTCAAAGTTTTTATTTTTACAATATTTCAGTATAGTTGGTAGAATTTAATAATTGTTAATGATTAATTGTCGAACCTTTGATCTGGGTTATTAGATAACGGCTTTGATCTCTTGGTCTCCCTTACATGGGGGTTACTAGGAGACGGGGTCGTTACAATTGGTATCAGAACGTAGATTCCTCAGTTAACCATTAATAATTATTAAATTTTACAAACTCCATAGAACCCAAGGGAGTTATTAGAGGATTATCCGAAAGATGGAGGTGTCTAGAAAAGGATCATGACTGGGGGCTGGCAATATTTTCCTCCGCACTTCTAGTCAGAATATGAGGACTCCCGGATCGTGTGACTGCCTGGCCAAAGTCTTAGGGTATGAATCCAAATAAGATACCTTTAGGACATTCACATCTTATTCAACCCTTCTCATCACAAATTATGTTAAGGACCTTACAAATTATGGTTTTCTCTCATTTCCTCACCCTCTTGAGGTACGAGTAAGATTGATAGGGTCTAAGGAATCCTCTACCAAATTAATGAAAAGCATGTAAATAAGATGTCATGGACATAAGCATAATAGAGTAAGCATAAACTAAAGAATAGATGCATGCTTAGGTCATATGACACAAGTTGTCATGCTCGTAGGAGAGACTTGAGAATAGACCTCCTTGTCAGGAGGATAAGTAAAGTTAGTCATGGAGGCAGAGATCTCCATTATAGGTAGAGACCTGGCACATCCTCTAAGGATGATGTTAACCCTAACCCTAAGAGAAGGTTAGAGAGAAAGATGGCATGATGAGTTAGACTAGGTGTTTGAATGGACATGCCTTGGATGACGTATGAGCCATGAGAGGTTGGATGATCTAGTACCTCTGGTGACCCAACACTAGGAAGGGTCATGCATGCTAGAGTGAAGGATAACTCCTTCATTGATGAGGTTAGAGAAGAACCTATGGAAACCCCACGAGCTTATATGGGCATAATAGGCATCCAGAATGTATCAATAGTGCGAGCAATAGGTTGAAACCCTGGCCGGGAGAGTTTGATTGATACCTTATGTGATAAGCATAAGGGGCTATGGATAACCTTGTGCGAACATAAGTTGACCATATGTTTCATCTAGGTAGGGGCATGCTTTTGAGGTTGATCCTTCATGAAGAGAGGACCTCTAATGCTAAGGTTGGATGTAGGGTTAGCTCTAGAGAGAGAAGGAAACCCAACAAGAAGGTTGGAAGCCTAAAACCCCAAGATATGAGGAACAATGGATGATAGTGGTGGCCTCATGATCGATCCCTGGAAGTTGATGATATCTTGGTTGCCTTTAGAGGAACCAAACCCTAGAGAGAGGATGAGTCTGCTTATACCTCTGTACCTATGGTATAGATGAGAAGAAGAGTTCCATAAACCATGTAGAGGTTTAGTAACAGGTTGTAAGGCCTTGAACCTTGTTGTTTGTCTTCGAGGAGGACTCAAATCTAAAGAGTTGCTTGAATAAAAGGATCATGGAATACCTTGGACATGCTTGGTTAAAGGTAGAGCATGCAGTAGTATACCTAAGTGAACCTAGGGTACCTAGGCCTAAGAGGGGAAGTGGTGTACCTAATGCTCATGATGAGAGTTGAGTTTCTACAGATGAGAGCATGGTACCTCATATGTTCAGAGGAAAGGGAAACCCCTTAAGTTTAAGGTGTGTTTGATGAACCTCTCACAGCTAATTTGATGACATGGGAAGGTATGATCTCGATCCAGTGTTGAGGAAAAAGAACAAGTAGACCTGCATGGTTAGTAGGTGGTTTGTTTGTGCCTTAATAGTTGCTGGGTTAAGCATGCCTATGTGTAGGTAAACCCTAAGGATGTTTGTGACCTTATTTTCAAGGGATGAAGTTTCCACCCATCCTGGGAGAGGGACCCTTTTGTAGGGTGTATACTAGTTTTGTTGGTTTAAGGTAACCTAAAAAGGTCTCATAGGATCTTGAGAAACTAAGTGAAAAGTACATGGTATGAGGACGAACCTCTAGACCCATAGATGGCCATCTCTATGTGCATATGGATGTGTTACCATGGAGGTAACCGATATGGGGCTTGACCAAGGTAGGCAGGTTGCCATGATCCCTATGAAAGGATGAAAATCAGCCCATGAATGCAGAGAGAGAGAGAGATGATGAAGGCTTGGGTAAGGTTCTGAGTTGGAAATGTACTATAATAGAATCCTCAGTCTATCCTAGGGTCAGGTAGGGGTAAGACCGATGGAAGTAGGAGTTGCCTAATTCCCTAGTTTCACATGACCATAGGGTCGGGAGGTAACAACTATCATTGTCTGAGGGCCATGGGTTAGGAGATTGATCACCTTCATGAACTCATGGGACCCAAAGGGTAGATGAGTAGGGCATTCTCTTGATGCATGAGGGAAGAGGGGTGACCCCAAAAGTGTCGGCACCCTATAGACCTAGAGGAGATGACCAAGGGATGTGTGTAAACCCCAGTAGGCTCGAGACCAGTTCTCCATGGAAGTAACCTTGATATCGAGATGATTGTAATATAGAGGCATAAACAACACGTTTCAACTTAGATTTAAAGGTGTACTGACAAGGTGAGATGTACCATCTCTACTCTTGGAACATGAAGAACTTTGTATTTGGACTGCAGCCAAATGCTTATTTCCTCTTGTTATGGGAGTAAGAGATAGGACAATATGCATGCCATACACCAAGAATAAAAGATGAAGTGGTTTGGAGCGTTGCCATGAGATATGGGGACAGAGAAGATAACATGCCCTGGTAAAGTGAATGATACATGGATGGTTTGCAAACGCTAAAGAGAAATAAGGTAGTCATCTTATAAGGATGTTTTTTTTATCATGAGATATGAGTCATACAAGGTTGAGTTTGATCACCAATAAAGATGAGCTCAAAGTGTTCTCAATGAAGATAAACTTAGAGTTCGAGTTTGAGATGATAAGTGAAATACATGAAAGTGTATGTCTTCAATGTTACCTAATATATAAGAAGGTGAAGTAGTAATGGATGCCCTGGTTGAGATATATCTGCCTAGTTTGGCTAGAAGAGGTTGTTAGACTAATCCTAAGTTTGGAAAAGAAGATATGTTTGGCTAACACAAATGTAACGAGATATGTTGAGCAAGGTAGTGGTCGTTTTGTTAACCTAGTCCTTGATATAATAAAAAGGATGGTGGTAGAACCTTAGAGGCACTTCTTTGGAAAGGAAGGTGACGAAACCCTGATGAGATTGGTTTCGAGTTTCTGAGAAATCAATTTGGAGAAATCATGACATACTGGAAATCATGATTTTAAGATCACCAAACACCGTGATACTACAAATATAGTAAGTGATAATGGCACTTTGGATGCTTAGGACAAAGTTGCATGTGGCATGTGGCCATGCAAGACAGAAGGTGAAGGATGAGCACTGGTAACTCAGTGCATTAATATTGAGGATAAATAGTTCCTGAGAGAGAAAGGGAGTTCACCACTATGATGTTGTAAGTCTCCCCTGGACCAAGGAAGGTCGAGATGCAATATGGTTTAAGGTAGATCGCTTTGCCTAGATGACATGAGAAAGAAAGAGTTCTATCAAGGGACAGATCTGGTTGAACTACCATGAGAGAGATGGTTCAACTACACCATGATGCGAGTTCAAAGGTTCTTGAGTTTGATCTAAAGGTTCCCTTCAAAAAAGGTGGAAGTAGGTACATGAAGAACTCAATGTTAGTATAGTTTATCACCCCTAACTAGTGGTTAGTATGATCCAGACAAAAGGGTCTGATGAGAGCATGTGTGCTCGTTCAGGGTGATACCTAGAGACAGTCCTTGTCCTAAGAAAGACGTGATGATGACCACCATAGCCAGTATCGAGATTTAAAGAAGCTTTGTAAGGGAGGTTGTGTCAGTCACCACTTCAGTAAGATGATGTTGGTGAAAGGACCCCATGATGGCTAGAAAAGGACCATAGTGTGTGCAGATGAAGTCGCTTTGATCATGCAATGGTTGAAAGGAGCCCAGGGACGACATGAGTCGTAAGATGATGCAAAGTAGACTGACATGCAGTTCACTGTGGGAGAATATGTGACATGAAAATCTGACCCCTCTAAGTTATAACTAAGAGAGCTGAGTCCCCGATACATGGGTCTATTTGAGATGGATTGGTGGAGAAGGTTATGGTTAACCTTACCCCTCAGGATAAAATAATGTATGTTCAGTTCCATGTATCCAATTTAGAGCGCTATGTGAGGTACCCTGACCATGTGCTGAGCAATGAACCTAGTGAGCCCCAAGGGAGGCTGAAATGGCCTGAGTCACCTATGCAGTTTATAGACGCCAGGATGAAAGAACTCAGAGAAAAGAATATGTAATGATAAAGGTTCTTTGGGAGTGCCATGAGTACGGTAAAGCCACATAGGGGCCAATGATGGACATGGAAAAGTCTTATCCGGAATTGTTTGTTTGCTTGATAGAATTTTGAGGACAAAATTCCTATAAGAGGGGAAGGATGTTACAACCCTGATTTTGGGTTTTTTTGGTGAGAAATGTAATTTCTCATATTAAATATATTTGAAAAATAATGATATAATTTGTCTTGAATACATGGGTTTCGTTTACAATAGCCTCGATGATTGTTTTGTGGGCTTTATTGGCTATTGGGCCCAATAACAAGGAAAATCAATTAGTAAATGAATAATTGAATTTTTAAGAAAAATGTGGAAACATCTAGAAGGCAAGTCCAAAGATGGATTTCGTGCCTCTTGGGTTCCTTGGGTTCCAAGGAGTCCAAAGTTGCAAAGAAAACACAATAAGAAAAGAAAAGATTAATTAAGTATTTTTTATTAAGAAAGAAATTGAAAACAATGAAAATAAGAAATGAACAAGATGTTGAGAAATATGTTTATTTCGAAATTTGTTTGTTTGATTGATGAATTTTGAGGGAAAAATTCCTATAAGGAGGGGAGGATGTTATAAACCCATTTTATAAAGCATGTAATGAGATTTGTAAATCTCTTTTTAAAAGAAAAATAAAATCCATGATTGATTTGATGAGTTGATTTGAATGAATTACGTGTATGATAGCCTTGTGTGTTTTCTTAATGGGCCTTATTGGCCATTAAGCCCATTGAAAGAAAAAGAAAAAGAAATGAAAAAGGAATTCAATTGGATAATGGAATACATAAGAAAATGAATAAAAGATTATTAAAAGGCTAAAAGATATTTTTCCCAAAATAGTATTTCGAGTTATAAAGGTTCCCTGGGGTTCAAGGAACTCATGATAATAAAATAATGATAAAAGAAATAGAAAATATGTGGAAAATATGAATAATTATGTGAAACACTGGATTTTTGGCTTAATTCCGAGGACGGAATTTCTTTTAAGGTGTGTAGGATGTGATGGAGTGGACTTTTAGATTCCTTATACGTCCAATGACATAAGTGGATTCATGCATCTTGGGTTGTTTTGAGAAGTTTCAAGTATTTTTGGTAACTTTGAGTGTTGATTGATGTTGACTTTGTGACTGAGATCTATTAATTTATGCCATGTTGAGGTATATATTGGATAGGTAAAACGAATGATTTTGGCACCAAATTTAGATAGGAAGTACCTTCATTTGTATTAAACTTGTGGTTAAAGTTCCATAATATTTCAATGTTCCTAAATGGGGTTATTTAGGCATGAATATAGTGAATAATATTCATTCCAAGTACAATGTATCAAAGTCTTATATCCTTATAGCCTATGTTGTCTATGAGTAGACAAGTCATGTGGGTAGAACTATTCTGAATCTACGCAGTTGATGCATAGCCACAGATTGGCTATGTGGCATCATCACACCCTTTGAATGACCAGATCCAATGGAGAAGAACCCTTACCCTACCTTCAGTCTGAAACGGGGACGTGGGAGTACTTGCAAGGCATCGCGCTCCACATTACCACGATCACCCATCGTGGGAGAGAAGGAAAACCCATGCAGGGATTGAATAGTCTTGCCACGGGGAGAGGAACTGGTCGACCCTCACCCGAGCACTCTAAAGACACTAGGCAGGAACAAGAAGGAGGGGAGACTCTGGCGGTCGATCACACGCCAAAGACTAGAGGTCTGAAGATAGGACCAAATGAAGATCATTATTAGTCTATAGACCAGTCTCACGGCGGTGCCCAGTCAGCAGGAATCACCGCCAACCATACCAGGATGGAGAAACAAGCCGCGAGGAGGAGGCGGCACCAGCTGCTCCCACGCCGGAGTAGAACCTCACAGCGGCGGATGAAGCTTTAAGAAGCCCACGCTTGTGGGCACATCACTGAGATTGCAGAGGCATCAGAAGTTAGGGAGGCGCACGATAGGGTGGCCGATAGCTATACAGGGTAGAGCTCCATGGTGGCGGCCGTTTCAAGGGCACGACTCATGCCTAGGCGTTCATGTAGGTAGACCAGAAGAGAAAAAGGGTCTGCTTTTTGCTGTGTCGGAGCTGCTGTGATGAAGAAATCACGGTGACACCTTGGGTTGTAGAGAGACCAGGGCACACACATAGACGACCACCATGAATATATTGGCGAGGGCGCAAGCTTTTAGTGCGGAACCCAACCCACATGGATCCCTCGCCAGACTCTCCCAGCGGCGGCGACTTCCCGGAGTCCCAACCTGCCTTCCAAGTCGCTGAAGGAGGCGATCTAGAGGCATGGATCGGGAGAGGAGAATGGGCAGAGACGGTCTCGGGCAATGACGAACTGATGGACGGGGTTGCACGACGTGAGATGAGGAGACGACTCTACTGCTACTCCCACGCCTGACGGCGGCAGTTCACAAGCGATGGGCGATGAACGCGATGCACGAGAGGAAGGAAAAGAAGAGGAACCGGGTTCCAAACGCAAACCGGCCCCTAAACCAGGAAGGCCTAAGCCGTAAACTGCCCAGCTCACAACAGATCGAGCAAAAGACGTACGCTAGCCCAAGTTGCCACGTGTGGACGGCCGATTGGCCAAAAGGTAAGAAAATCTCCAGATCTTCCAAAATTCCTAGTATATAGCTCGATTATCAGAAAATTATAAACAAGGTACCAAAATTCTCAGAAAAATGCATAAAACAATATGGAAGTATAATATCAGGCTTTTGATGCACTAATAATGGTGATATCATGTAATTAGTGAAATGTTGGTTTAATGGATAATAAATTGCAAACAATGACATAAAATTATGGGAAAATGCCAGTAAGTCCATAACCATGTCTTTAATGCATATGATGTCAGTTAAGGTCATGATGATATACAAAATCATGTAATTTTCTTAATATGTCTAATTAGGGCTTTTAACGCTAAATACAATGCAATTAATACATACATGCTCAATAAATGGTGAAATTTACAGAGTAATCTCATATCAGTATCTGGAACCTCAGAATTAAATATTAGATCAGGATGTACACTTAATCCATGTTATATGATGATGTTTGCTCTTAATGTGATATAAGCCCTAATATGCTTAAGGAATATGATCTAGGGTTAATATGTGCACATAATCATATGAAATCAAATAATCAGATTATTGATCATAATCTGGAATACAACATCAGTAACGTCAATCCTAGATAACAAGAAGAGATAGACAAGAAATAATAATGAGAATATCTTAATGAGTAAGCAAACCCTAAAATGGATATAATTAGGGTTAAGATGAGATGTAAGATGATGAGAATCTGATGATAGTATATGATCTTATCTTAATCAGGTTTAACAAAGAAATAGATGACATGAGGAATATGTGATTAGAATGATCTATCTCTTTGAAAGGTACGCCATTACCTCTTACTTGGCCTATTATACAATATGCTTGTGTTATATGTGTAGTAAAATACTTGGCATATGATATTGGTTGAAATGATTGTTCCTGTATGTTATGTTGCTTGATCTTTTCGATACTTATGGCTATGAACACATGAAACATAAAGTATCTGATCCATCATATGATAGCACTAAACTCATTGGTAGTACAGTGCATTGAAGAAACATCAAAGCCCTTGGTGGCAGATGTAACATCAAAGCCCTTGGTGGCAGATGTACGAGTTATATGACATGGCCTATAAACATCAAAACCCTAGGGGCAGATGTACGAGATATATGATGGAAACTAAGCTTAAAATATGTGTTCTCTTTTGTTATTGAATATCTCTGTGTAAGTATACTCTTTTCTTATATTCTTCTATTACTGCCAAGTATATTAGTTTTATCTTATTGCCAATATATGATGAGAGGTAAATAAAAGACATGTAGGCGTACTCAGTACAATATTCTTGAATATTGTGCTGACGTGTACCGCATGTAATCTTTTTGTTTAGGGTGTGGTTATTCTCTTGAAGATCCAGGATAGTGAGAGTTGTATGGCGAGCTGATGTACAGGTGGACATGTTGTCTTAAGATCATGTAGTTCAGATGTAGTACATGTATATGTTTAAGTTTGTTGTTCAATATGTAATACCAAATGTTGTAACAATTCATGTTGTAATTATATGTTGAATGGTGAACATGTGTGTATGGTTTTATTATTGTCCATGTACATGTGCTAGTGATTGTTTCCTTCTGACTCTCTTGATTTTCTTCTTCTTAGCCTCGTGTGGGATGTTTAAATTGGGATTCTCGCTGAGGTGAGGGTTTCAATTTGGACGTCGCACATCAGATTAAGTTTTAGAAAATCCGGGGACGTCACAAATTAGATGATAACTTGCAATCAAAGAAAAGGAATTGTTTTCTTTAGATAATAATCCCAAATTTTATGAGATGAAAGATAAAAGCATAAAAAAGGTTCCCTTAAAATTTGAATTGAAAAGGAATTACGAGTTGGGAGTATGAATTTTCCAAGTTATCTTTGAATTAGGAATATAATTTGAATAATAGGAAATTACTTTCCTTTTGATCTAGCGCATGTGATGAGAGTTGTTGGATTGAAATCCAATAGGCACTGCTCATCGTCTAGGTCCCAGTGGGATAAGGACTCCAGCCGTAACAAGGGAAACTTCTCCCTCTATTTCCGATCGACATGATGCATGAGCACTCATGGGAAGAGTCCCATTGAGTTCGGGAGGAAGTAGGGAAGATTCCCAACCCTGGTTTGTTGGGGTTTTATCCTACCTTCATGAAATGCCCAATTGGGCTAGAGAACAGTTGGCGGCAGGGTTGAGAAACCCTAGGGGAGCCCCCCTAGTTCTATATAAGAACCCTCGCACAAGTTCCCATATCCTAGCGATCTCGAGCGGCCACTCCATGAGCTCTTGCATCATCCCTCTCGCTTTATTGAACCAGCTCCAGCGAGGACCTGTAGCGACACCACCGCGAGATCGAGTTAAGACAGAAAGGAGGACGACGAGTGAGAACCCTAGGATCGAGATCCATGATGAACCCACAGGGGAATCTGACGATCGCAGACACTGTACGTTTAGTTAGATTGTTGAGTGGAGCCGGTTGGCGAGGAGCGTTAGATCAAAGTCCACCATGGACTCAGCAGCATCCGACGAATGACATCTAAGGATCACACATGCCACCGAGTTAGTGGAGACCAGCGACGCGGAGCGTCAGATTGAGACATGGTCCATTGGCGCACCAATCCAACGATCACAGAAATTCGGTAAAATCCCCTCTCTAATCGAATAATCCACAAAATTGCTTTTCCTTGCAAAATTGATAAAAATTGCTAGGAATGTCTAATGAAGAAACTTTATATATGAAAGTTGTGTAGAAAAATACGAGGAAGATGATAAAAATACTTTGAGTATCTCGTTCTATCTATTTTTGCAAAAGTTTTTTAATTGGGTAGAAAAGTGTATTGAAAAGTAATTAGAAACCCTATTTGCATATAAAGGATGATTCTTTGTAACTTAATAGGTTAAACTGAGGATTAGCAACCTGTTAAATAATAATATGGAGTTTTCATCTATTTTGAATACAAAGATGGTTAATTTAGGGTTTGTGTCTATAAATGAAAAGGTAATGTATATGGAAACCCTAATTTAGAGTAAAAGAAGAAGAAAATCATGTTATTTTGGATTAAGGAAATAAATCACTAAATAATGATCCTAAGATAGCTAGGAATATTAAAAGGAGAGAATTTAAAGGTTTTAAGTGGATTTGAGGAATTAGGGTTCATAATAACTAAGAATGAAGGTGAAACCCTAGTTTCCAAGAAATCTTAAAATTGTAATAGAAACCCTAAGGAATATGATGAAATTGGGTAAATATTAATAAAAGGAAACTTGTACTTTTATTTCAGGGTTTCTATGCAAGTTGCTTGATTGATTGGATTTTCTCTCTCTACAAATTAATTCTGTATCTGAATTTGCAATACAGGTATGTTGTTACGCTTATGAATATCTCGAGTTAGTTTTCCGAGGTTTACCAAAGTTTTCATCAATGTCATGAATTAATTGTTGGATGATTTTAATTCATGCAAATTATAATGTGGATATGACTATCACATAAGATATGTGCCTACTAGCTCAGATCTTGGTCCCCTCTATGGCTTAATAGTTGACCTAGTACATGGCTACCTATGGGGTAGGTCCATTAGGTCATCAGATGACTTAGTACATCGCAACCGATGGGGTAGGTCCATCAAGTCACATTGAGTTAGATATTGGGCTACCTTCGGGTAGTGCCATGCGACTCTATTACCCTAGGTATTGGCTACCTGTAAGGTAGGTCCATGGGGGTAAGAATCTACCTAAAAGAGAGGTAGCATACAAGTCCACTACAGGGATAGCACAGAGTTAGGGGATAGGTAAGGATTGAGTAGTATGGATTAAAATGTAATCTTGGTTGTTAAATGATTCATTGAATGATTACATTGTTAACATATTTGCATGATTATTGTTTCCCCCACATACCAGCTTCTTGCTGACCGACATTTTGTTTGTCGGCGTTTTAGGTACAATGAAAAGAATAAACAGTAAAGTGACATATGTAGAATTAAATGAGAATTAAAGTGCAAAGGAGGATTAGTTAGATTAATATCTGTGTGGATAGAAGTTTTGAAATCCCAATTTTAAAAGGTATGCAAAGTTTTTATTTTTACCATTTTTCAATATAGTTGGTAGAATTTAATAATTGTTAATGATTAATTGTCAAACCTTTGATATGGTTTATTGGATAACGGCTTTGATCTCTTGGTCTCTCTTACATGGCAGTTACTGGGAGATGGGGTCGTTACAAGAAATGTAAACCCTAATCGGCAAAAATTAGGGTTTTGATAGTACGTGAATATGGAATTTGATCAGGATAGCAGTGTAGTAAATGATTTTTCTTATTTTCTACAAATTTTTTATTTAATTGAATTTTGGAAATGATATGCATAACTCAATCCTACATATTGGAGAAAAAATTCAGAATATTTGAGTGTTCTTTGAATGTGTTTCTCGGTCGAACTATACTTCGACCAAAATGTTGATAGAGTATTTTTCAGCAATGTAGTGTTTTATTTTTATTTATTTATTGGTAACTCCAACTGATCTGAAATTTTAACTGGAGATCTTAAGAGCAATATTAAACAACGTGTAAAATTTTCATAATTTTTGGATTCATTTAGACCTTATCAGTAGAGGAATTACAATAATATTTTTATGATAGAAAATTCAGCTGAAATAAGAGAAAGTATAGTGAGGTGTCAATGTGCAATTGACCCAAGCAGCTCAATTGCTCTATATAGTCAACCTAACAAACAAGGAGATCTCATAATTTGTGATTCAATCCAGAGAAATGAAATCCTAGAGAGAGAGGGAGAGTTAGGGTTTGAGAGGAGAAAGTGATGGAGATGCTGACCTAGGGTTTTGCAGTCTGAGGAATGATGAAATCATGTAAGTTTAGCTTCTTTGGATATAGTTTTATTGTGAATCTTCTCTCAGATGTCAAGATACTATCCCTCCCCTGATTGGATTCAAAATCATATCAAATCAAGTCCTTTTCTCACTCTTTCTCTCCTAATCATCAATTCAAGGGTTTCCGAGTTGAAAGGAAGAAGAAAGTGGCGATTGCTAAGGTTTTGATATGGATTCGAGATTTTTAGATATGGGATATATTTTTAAGCTATTTTACAGCTTAGGTGAGTGGGTAAAAGAATATTTCAGTCAATTGTACTCAATTAGATGGTTTTAATTTATATTCTTGATTTCTCCCTAGATGACAATAAATGAAAAGAACTATTCTTGAATTCAGTTTATATAATACTTTAATTCATGTTCCAACTATGATCTGAAAATGTTTATATAATGACATGGATATAGATATCCATGTATCTTGAATACTACAGAATTAAGAATTTTATTGAGAATCTTCTGAAGATCTGAATTTTCAAGTTATTCGGGTGCTTGAACAACATTATAGCTGAAATTCAGATTTATGCTTATATGATCTTACTTATGTTCCTAGTGCATATAATTCTACATGTTTGATCTCTTTGGTTTGATATATGGACAAATAGAGTTTCTAATTTTCAAAATACATATCCTGTGAATAGCAAGTAATTAAGGATGGAAACCCAATCTAGTATGCTTTTACAAGTATACCCATCTAATTTAGTAGTAAATGGCTGATTTAAGTTATTCATGTGATATTGTGGGATTTTATTTGAATATTATCTTATATGCATATACGCTTTGTTTATGAGATTTGGATTTTCTAACTCAAATACTTGTCATGAAATGCATATGTTGTTATGCTATTGCAAGTGGAGATATGACATGCCCTAGATGTTATCGATGCCATGCATAAATGTGAGAAATGTTGAATGAGAATATTTATATTAGTAGACATGATATATGTTTGAATACATGAGAAGTGTTATATGTGCATGAGTAAGGAGAAACCCTAAGAAAGGGCTAAACAATATGTTAAGCATTCAGTTCAATATCATCAGTGATTTCGATTCAATAGTCCGAGTAGTCATTAATATACAGAGTTAAAAGCGATCAGTCTAAGAGAAAGATATAATCAAAGTTATAATAATAATAGACTTAGGGGCCCTGAACACGGTAGATTCTCTATGAGAGGTCTACGTCGTAGGGATTAAATGACCTAACCCTGGCAGTGTCCAGTATATGGGAGTCGGAACGTACTAATACGTGGTATAGGGGACGAAGTCCTAGTGGAAGTCTCCTTCAAAATACAGTATGTAGTGTCCAAAATCAACCAGAGATCCTGGTGGCACTAGAGTACAGAAAAGCCAATAGGTGGCTTGACTCTCTATCTGTGTGCTCAGGTTAGAGGAGGAGTCCAGTTTTAAGGCCCATAGGTGTGCCGAGGCTAGAGAGCCATTTTCCTATTGCAGACCAACGATGTAGTCAGGCTTAGCATTCCCGGGTGTGTCAACTAAGTCTTATACGGTGAGATCGTATTTTGTTATGATTCTTCATATGTAGAGTACACTGCATATGATCAGGTCATAAGCTAAAATATGATAATATAAGTTTTAAAGAGTTTCTTATAAGTAAGAAGAATTAAGAAAGATTTGATTTCAGTTTCACAGCAGTTGTTCTTTAAATGTAATATTGAGTATAGTGAGGATTATATTTCCATACTTGTTTATTTCTAATGATGTAGGCTTCAATGTTATTAGTAAGATTTTAAATATCTAGTATTTTAATTTGAAATTACTATATTATTTTATTTCAATTATCCAAGAATGATAAATGTCTGATTTAGTACTTTATACTGTATTATTGTTTTACTCATTCACTGAGCGAGTAGGCTCACCCATCTACTCAAAATTTTTAGGAAAAATGTGGGGATTGAAGATATTATTGCATCAGAGTAGATCTACCACAAGAGTTAATTTTGTGTATAGTTAAGTTCAGGCGATCCTTGTCACTCTATGTCCTTGTAAAGAAATAAGAGAAAGTTGTAAATGATGATGTATAACATTATTCCTCTTTTAGCAATATATGTGAATCAACAAGTCTTATGTGCTTAAAAGTATGAGAAACATATTGAATGTTCATACATGCATTTTTACTGTTGAAATCAGATTAGAGAAATAAATGCTTAGATTCCCGTGTAAAGTTAGTTTATGTGGTTCAATGCGAGAAAACAAAGAGTTTGAAAAAGAAGAAAAAGTAAAGGGTGATCTTTGTATTACGTTAAATCCTTAATTTATGCCCTAATCTCATGATTAATGGTAATTGTGAGATCGGGGTGTAACAACTTGGTATCAGAGCTTAGGTTGAGTTGTCACGGACCATTAAGTTAGTAAGTTAGAGTCATAAGTGTGGCATATAGGAGATGTTATGATGTTAGATCTGGGGATTTGAGTATTTGGATATCCTGGCCCGGTATCTGAATACTTGGATCAACCAGTATCAAGCTACTATGTCTATTCTTTCATGTATACCCTGTCCAGGTATACAGTGGAAGGATGATTTAGAGAGGAATTCTAGAAATATTCGGGCTAGAAACAAGATAAGTAACATGAATTAAGAGCATAAATATAAAATGATATATAACTTTTATTTCATATTGTTGTTTTATTAGAGATGAATAGAAAAGCTCTTATATGTATGAATTCAGATTATCAGTTTGTAGAATATATATGGTTCTTGTATATTGTTGTGTATCATGAAGTGATTCAGTTATTGTTTATATTCTTTGTATCAAGTAGTCTAGAAGTTATGTTTAAATGAGTTTTCCTAAGTGGATATTATTTCCACATCTTTGAGATTAATAGGAGTTGGTTAATCTTCAGTAGCTCTTGGCTTCAAGCCTACAGGTTCGGCCTGGTCCAGTTGGTAGGGTGTGTTACTGGGATCTAATGACTCCTATTGAAATTATAATAAGAGTAGACTTGGGTAAATTAGACCTACATAATAGTGAGAATGTTCATACACTAAGATGTTGAAACATATGGGAAATATTAGAATAGCTAAGAATCAGTTGGAACTTATATATAAGATCCAGCTTTGGGGCCTCATATGAGAAACCCTTAATTGGGAATAAAGGAACACGACATAAGGTTCAGATTAAGTTTAATTATTAGTATTATATGAACTCTAAATATGAAATATGGAAAAGATATGAGAAAGGTATGTAAGGGCCAAGATAGTAAGAATCAATCATGAGGAATGGATTATATAACCGAGTACAATGTTTGTATGTACTCCTAAGCAAAGGGAAAAGAGAAGAAAAGAGTTAAGTATACCATAAGTACATAGAAATGAAGAGTCTTCAGAAGAGTTAAAGTGAAGAGAACTAAATGAGCATGTAAATCATAAAACTAGGATAAGAAACTTAGTTGAAACAAAGAGAAATGTTGGAAATAATGAGTTTGATTAAGGAATGAGGGTTATGATATAATTGAGAGCATATAATGTATACCGTTATTAATAAGTTTAATACATTCATCCTTACTACCTTTGGATTCTAAGTCTCTATAGAACAACAAACTAGTTTCTAATAGAAGAACAAAAGGGTAGCCAAATAAATGAATACGTCATACAAAGGTAGACTATATTCAGGAAGGAAAAACTTGATTGAAAGAGAAACTATGTTTCACCCATGCGTGAGCCATTTGATTTAAAATGAAGGATATGTAATGTATTAAACATGCGGTGATACTAGTAGAGAGATTATTGATTTAGAATTTCAACTTCACAATAGTAGAAGGATAAAAGGAAATATATGCAACATGGTATTCATGATCATACACATAAAACAAGCAACATGATCATAAGAGAAAATTAGAAGTTAAATATGACATGTGGAATAGTAGTATATGGTAAGGGGATTATGGAAGGTAAAGAAGGGTTTGAAACATAATGGAGTAATATAGATTATAAAAGAAAGTGATTATGAGATTCAAGAAAGTGCTAATTAGTCAAGTATCCTTGTTGATAATTAATTAAACCTACATATGAGAAATGTATTATTGAATGTTTGAAGATAAGAATTCTAAGTCTCAAAATCATCTTCTCTTTCACATCTTCCTTAATGAGGGAAATGTGGGAATGAAGTGATAAGAAAATGAATCATATATGATGCATAACCACCGTGGTAGAGACATCTAGTGAATGTAATAATGACACACAATATGATGATAAACCCTAGCAGGGTAATTGAGAATGTAATCTATCGGAATGGCCAAGTAAGAGAAAGGAAATTCAATCGATAAGATAAGAAAGACCTTAGTAAAACTTGTGAGACCCAAAGTTTGAATTTCAAATTAAGGGAGAAAGTCACATCACAATAATGCCATGCTTCTGATAAGGACCAAACCCTAGAATGTTTAGAGTTGTAGTAGTTCAAGGGATGTCACTAGTGATTTGACCTTGAATAATAGCATCTCTATAAAATAAGAATATGAGATTTGCACTATGAGAAGTAAACTAGCACTGATAGTAATACAGTGTTTAAAGATAGCTAATCTAAAAGGTTGATAAACAATATGGAAATGATTCAGAATAAAGAGTAATATATAAATTTGAATTGTAACAAGTGTGTTTTGACAAAAGGAGAAATACAATATGAGTGAAGTGTGATATGAGATAAATTCTTGCAGTAATAGCAAGAATGATGAATAATCTATTTGTACCTTATATGTTTTGATTTTAGGAATGTTTAATCTACATGATTAAAATGAGAAGGATAAGTAGCAAAAAGTAAGTAGTAGTGAGTGAGGAGAGAGATAAGAGTAAATAATGGCTTTTAGTAATATGTGAATTTGTTTTTAAAAGTATAATTTTTTGAAGGTATATTAAGGGATGTAAATTAGTTCTACGTATGATTTCAGTGTACATGTGCAAGCAATATGTTAATTAAAGGTGTCTGATAGTTGTAGTCATTCATACCAGTAATCCTTCTTTGTATTGTACATTGGTGGTATGGTGATATGGGTTGAATAATGATGGAACAAATGAAGGGTTACCCTAAATAAGGTAGTCTTACCTATTCACTCATATGAATAGAAAGGATGATAACCATATTGTATTGATATGTAACCCTAATGAGGTATAGCTTGTTATAACTAGCTTTAATATAACTAAGTGATGGTAATTGGGCATGAATAGTCCTTGAATGACTAATACAAACATGGAGTACTTTTTTACTATTTTTGAAACCCTAGTATGCTATAACCTGATGGTTACACCTTGAATTATGTGTGGGTTCATACTTGAGAATAATATGGAATGTGATGGTAATGTTTCACCTTATGCATCCATGATGCAATGGGGATGCCGTGAGTAGTATTGTACAATTGTTGTTGAATCTAGTCTTCCAACTCAAGACTATTTTTCTATTTGAGTAGCACAATAGTAAAATTCAAAAGAACATGGTGAATTCTCTTTTGTGACTTAGAGGTAATACATAACAATAGTACATATTGAGCGGTATGAATTGAGATAGTTGGATCAGATTATCAATGTTGAGGTAACACCTCAAGAGTATAAAAATATTGAAATGGTTATTTCTCTCTCTATACTATGATTGATTATGGCATAGAGAATTTATTTGTTATCATTGAGAACGATTTCAAACATGTTGTGATAAGAAAAGAAATAAAGGACTTAATGTTGAAAACTACATTCAAGTATGAAATACAAGAATATAATACATGTAAGATTTCATAAGCTTAAAATAAACTTTGAATATACTTTGTTTGCGTATTTATGTTTTGGGGATGAAACTTTTTAAGGGGGTGAGAATTCTAATGACCACATTTGTGCTTAATTGGTAAACTAGGATTTGATTACATGCTTGATTAGTTTGAACATCGTTTAGACTTGATTAATGATAGTAGATCAATTCTGATGTTTCAAACCTAAGAATAAACTCGAACTATGATTTTAGTTTGAATAATTAGGGTTTGAGAAATGTAAACTCTATTCGGAAAAAATTAGGGTTTTGATAGTACATGAATATGGAATTTGATCAGGATAGCAGTGTGGTAAATGATTTTTCATATTTTCTACAAATTTTTATTTAATTTAATTTTGGATATGACATGGATAAATCAATCATGCATATTGGAGAAAAACTTCAGAATATTTGAGTGTTCTTTGAATGTTGTTCTCGATCGAACTATACTTTGACCAAAATGTTGACAGAGTGTTTTTAGCAGTGTAGTGTTTTATTTTTATTTATTTATTAGTAACTCCAAATGATCTAAAATTTTAACTGAAGATCTAAATCTCAATCATAAAAAATATAAAATTTTCATAATTTTTGGATTCATTTAGACCTTATCAGTAGACGAATTACAGTAATATTTTTATGACAGAAAATTTAACTGAAATAAGAGAAAGTATAGTGAGGGGTCAATGTGCAATTAACCCAAGCAGCTCAATTTCTCTATATGGTCAAACTAACACACAAGGAGCTCTCATAATTCATGATTCAATCCAGAGAAATGAAATCCTAGAGAGAGAGGGAGAGTTAGGGTTTGAGAGGAGTAAGTGATGGAGATGTTGACCTAGGTGTTTGCAATCTGAGGAATGTTGAAATCATGTATGTTTAGCTTCTTTGGTTATAGTTTCATGGTGAATCTTCTGTCAGTTGTCAAGATTCCATCCCTCCCCTGATTGGATTCAAAATCATATCAAATCAAGTCCTTTTCTCACTCTTTCTCTCCTAATCTTCAATTCTAGGGTTTCTGAGTTGAAAGAAAGAAGAAAGTGGCGATTGCTAAGGTTTTGATATGGATTCGAGATTTTCATATATGGGATACTTTTTTAAGCTGTTTTACAACTTAGGGTGAGTGGGTAAAAGAATATTTCAGTCAATTGTACTCAATTAGATGGTTTTAATTTATATTCTCGATTTCTCCCTAGATGACAATAAATGAAAAGAAATGTTCTTGAATTCAGTTTATAGAATACTTTAATTCAAGTTCCAACTATGATCTGAAAACATTTAATGATGACATGGATATAGATATCCATGTTTCTTAAATACTACAAAATTAAGAAGTTTATTGAGAATCTTCTGAAGATCTGAATTTTCAAGTTATTCGGGTGCTTGAACAACATTATAGCTGAAATTTTGATTTTCGCTTATATGATCTTATTTATGTTCCTAGTGCATATAATTCTACATGTTTGATCTCTTTGATTTGATATATGGACAAATAGAGTTTCTAATTTTCATAATACATATCATGTGAATAGCAAGTAATCAAGGATGGAAACCCAATCTAGTATGCTTTTACAAGTATACATATCTAATTTGGTAGTAAATGGCTGATTTAAATGATTCATGTGATATTGTGGGATTTTATCTGAATATTATCTTATATTCATATATGCTTTGTTTATGAGATTCAGATTTTCTAAATCAAATACTTGTGCATATGTTGTTATGCTATTGCAAGTGGAGATATGACATGCCCTAGATAAGTATGTTATCGATGCCATGCATAAATGTGAGAAATGTTGAATGAGAATATTTATATTAGTAGACATGATATATGTTTGAATACATGAGAAGTGCTATATGTACATGAGTAAGGAGAAACCCTAAGAAAGGGGTAAACAATATGTTAAGCATTCAGTTCAGTATCATCATTGATTTCAATTCAATAGTACGAGTAGTCATTAATATACAGTGTTAAAAGAGATCAGTCTAAGAGAAAGATATAATCAAAGTTACAGTAACAATAGACTTAGGGGCCCTGAACACCGTGGATTCCCTATGAGCGGTCTTCGTTGTAGGGATGAAACGACCTAACCCTGGAAGTGTCCAGTGTATGGGGGTCGGAATGTACTAACAAGTGGTATGGGGGATGAAGCCCTAGTGGAAGTCTCCTTAAAAATACAGAATGTAGTGTCCAACATGAACCAGAGATCCTAGTGGCACTAGAGTACATAAAATCCAATAGGTGGCTTGACTCTCCACCTGTGTGCTCAGGTTAGAGAAGGAGTCCAGTTTTACGGCCCATAGGTGTGCCAAGGCCAGAGATCCATTTTCCTATTGCAGACCAGTGATGTAGTCAAGCTTAGCATTCCCGGGTGTGTCAGCTAAGTCTTATACGGTGAGATCATAGTTCGTTACGATACTTCATATGTAGAGTACACTACATATGATCAAGGCATAAGATAAAATATGATAATATAAGTTTTAAGGAGTTTCTTATAAGTAAGAAGAGTTAAGAAAGATTTGATTTTAGTTTTGCAGTAGTTGTTCTTTAAATGTAATATTGAATATAGTGAGGATTATATTTCCATACTTGTTTATTTCTAATTATGTAGGCTTCAATGTTATTAGTAAGTTTTTGAATATCTAGTCTTTTAATTTGAAATTACTATCTTGTTTTATTTCAATTATCCAAGAATGACAAATGTCTAATTCAGTACTTTATATTGCATTATTGTTTTACTCATTCATTGAGCGAGTAGGCTCACCCCTCTACTCAAAATTTTTAGGGAAACCGTGGGGATTGAAGATATCATTGCATCAGAGTAGATCCGGCACAAGAGTTAAGTCTGAGTATAGTTAAGTTTAGTCGGTCCTTGTCACTCTAGGTCCTTGTAAAGAAATAAGAGAGTGTTGTAAATGATGATGTATAACATTATTCCTCTTTTAGCAATATATGCGAATCAGCAAGTCTTATGTGCTTAAAAGTATGAGAAACATAATAAATGTTCGTACATGCATTTTTACAGTTGAAATCAGATTAGAGAAATCAATACTTACGTTCCCTTATAAAGTTAGTTTATGTGGTTCAATGCGAGAAAACAAAGAGTTTGAAAAAGAAGAAAAAGTTAAGGGTGATCTTTGTCTTACGTTAAATCCTCAATTTATGCCCTAATCTCATCATTAATGGTAATTGTGAGATCGAGGTGTAACAAAACATCTATTCACCACCCCTTAAGGGATTCATCTTATTAAGTTAAGAATATTCTTTAGGTACAAAGGGTTCCACTATACTTCCATACATCCATACATAAAAGCAACATGCAAAAAGGGAAGCATAACTTGTAAAGTCTAACTACAGAACTATGGATTACCCTGATCTTGTTCATCCTCATTAACTTCTTGACCATCCAAAGAAAAAACACTTCCAACTCATTATTCCATAGGCCTTTCTTTATTATTGTTTCCATTATTCTGATGAGGTACTTGAGGCACTCGTTGTTGAGTTGGTACTTGCCCATTATGAAGCTTGGGGAACCTAGGTCGAATGTGTCCAGATTCTTTTCAGTAATGACATATTGGTCATCTATACTTTCCTCGAGCAACAGATTCCTCAGACCGATGATCACCACCAGGATGCTTCCTTTTATGATTGTTCCCCTTGTGTAACTGGAAACCAGGATATGATTCCACGGCTAAGTCCTTACCCACCATATATTGAAAGGCCAAGGGTAGTTACAGAATGAGAGCATGACAAACATTATAGTTATGTCCTTGAAGGAATAGGTCATCCCTACACTCTTCACTCAAACCAACTTTAAAATGTTCCAACAACAAAAACTTTTGTATAAAAGCAAAAACAAATAGGGAACCTTTCTTCTAGATGTAGAACTCAACTTCTTTCTTTTTTAGAGCACCAGTGTAGATGTACTTCCCACGAAAGAGCACCAAGAACTACTCCCAAGTCATGATTGAGATGTCACGAGTTCTTGCAATTCCATTCCACCAAAATCTAGCTGGTCCATCAAGAACATAGGAAGCAAATCTGACCTTCTGATGTGGAGGACATGCCATACCATCAAAAGTCCTCTCTAGAGCTAACACCCAATCATCTACTTTATCCACCATCTCTATCTCTCCTTCACCCTTGAAATAGGGTGGTTGAATCTTCATGAACTCCATGATTAAGTACTCCTTACATTTGTCGAACACAACTGGGTTGTTTAACTTCCCTACCATGGATGTGGAGAGAAACTACCTCAACATGGTCAACTCTTGTTCAGGAGTGATGACTATTCCCATATTAGCAGCAGTAGAGGCTGGGGTTTCTTGTCCTACTGATGGTCCACTTCCCATTGGAGAAGTTCCTTATGTCACTGGAGTGATAAAGGGTGGATCCATCCTTGGCATCCAAAACCTAGGGTTTTGGGATGTCTCATAACTGTACTGGTTGTCAACAGTTGAGTTATCTTCAACCATGGGATTTTCCTGCACAAGGCAAGGTACTAGGTATAACACTAGTACAGTAATGGTCTATAGGGTAAGTTTATTTAGCCTATAGAGGCACATTTTAACTGACACTTAAGTGGTCGTTGCTATAGAAATTACACTATAGGGTCGGTTTTTATAACCAAAGAAAACTGACCTTAGATAGTAGCGTCGGGCTGGCACAAACAAAAATTTGAGGCAATACTTACAATGTTGCGTCATTTATATCAAAACAAAACTGACCCAAGAGAGGTACAAAAACTGACCTGCTGACCCCTGAAACTTTACGATCGGTTATATTTTAAAAAACTGACCCTAGAGGTCTATAAGGTTGGTTATATGTAATAATATCGACTCAAGGCTATAATGTTGGTTATATGTAAAAAATCGACCCTAAAGGTCTATAAGGTTGGTTATATGTAGAAAACCGACCCAATAGTTGTACAAAAATTGACCTACAGGCCCCTGAGGTTGTAAGGTTGGTTATATTTAAAAAAACTGACCCTAGAGGTCTATAAGGTCGGTTATACTAAAAAAACTGACCCAAAAGTGGTACAAAAACTGTCCTGCAGACCCTTGAGGTTGTAAGATCAGTTATATTAAAAAAACAAACCCTAGAGGTCTATAAGGTCGATTATACTAAAACAATTGACCCTAGAGGTCTATAAGGTCAGTTATACTAAAAAACCTGACCCGAGAGTGGTACAAAGACCTACAAAAACTGGCCCTGAGGCTGTAAGGTTGGTTACACTAAAAAAACTGACCCTATAGGCCTATAGACCATGTCGTTTATAATTTTTTTAAAGAAAAAAATCTATAGAACAGAAATCTGCTTTACAAAGATAAAAACCTGCAATGAAAAGTAGACTTGCAAATACAATGATGCAATCCAAAAATTCATTCAAAGCCATTTGTTAGCTTTTATGTCCAATCCTATTTGAATTGATTATCAATTTCCAAACCATACACATTCATAACAAAAATAATTCAACATATTCAGTTGAGACACATTCATACGCATAACACATCATACCATTCACAAAATGATAGATTGAGAGTCTGAGATGATATTAAAAGTCATGTGAGATACAAAAGTAAATTTTTTTTTGGTCAGTCAAAAAGCGTGTTACTATAAACCAAAACTTTGGGCACTGAGGACCCCCTTACATGAACAGGAGCTAAAGAGCTCGACCAAGGATCTAATACCCCACGCAGGGGGTATTACACTAGACCTAAAGATACCAGGAACCGAGAAGAACATCAAGCTACTAAGACTAAAGCCAGACATTCCTACCAAGAGAGCGATTGAATACAACATGTAGATACATACAACAAGCCCACCCACAAATAGTAACTACAGGTTGCAACAAACAACCACAAGGAAGCCCTGCCTGGACCAGCATCAATAGCTTCAGATCTTCCCAAATCGCCAGACCCATCACGATCTATCAACAAAGAACTACAGGGCTTAGATGTTCGAGACAACCCTTCCTTCTTGGCACGGTGCCATCTATCTAATGGACGCACCCACAATGTGTGGTCCTATGCCAAGAATTTGGGGTTCAACTAGCATCCGAACCAGGCACCAATCTGCTGATGTCCAACAATAGAACTAACAACCAAAACCACCCTAGGGGTGTTCCTACACACAGCAAGGAAGGGGGACACAAGAAGCGAACCCAGCAGCACCTTGTTGTAGTCTAGATCAGGAGCAACCCAGAGAAGCATTTGTCGAACACCTTGAGGGCGCCACCCTCACCGCAACAGAAAAACAACCACACCTGTAGAGAATCTCCTGAGATCAACTGGCCGAAGAGAACCCCTGCGCCAGCGAACTAGCAGAGCTCCCGCAGGCATGGACTTCACTCTCGTGGACGCCGGTGGGCAGCAGACACCTAGCAGGCATCCACCACCACCCGTCATCTTGATGTGTCACGAGGAAGCCTCAACGCTTCGGCCAAAGGCCACCAGCCGACTGAACCAAGGGCCCGATCACCTCCTGCCAGAACCAGAGCATGGGACCGGAAGGCGAATGGGGGACCTGACCAGCATCACCAGCTAAACCGCCGCAAACTACGGCTAAACCGCCGCAACTATCCTCGAGCAGCCATCTGGGGCCCCAAGGCCAGCTTCACGCGCCGCTAAGAAGGGAGCGTCGCTGACAGCCTGGTGAAGCTAAGGTTGAAGCCGCAACGCCACCGTTGTTGTGGATGAATCCCGAGCCTAGCTCAGGAAAAAGGTATAGGCATAGTGGGGGAGGGGGGACCCCTTACTCCGCATACGAAGAAAGAGGAAACTCAACCCGAACCTAGCGCGGTAGAGCAGCACGTGATCCCGGATCATCTAAGAGCAGCCTCTCTCCACCCGTCACATCTGAACAGAGTAGAGTTTGACTCGCCAACTCTTACCCAGAATCCAACTCTCGCGACACATCACACCTCCACCCCAGACTTCCTATTAGGCGCCAGCCACCTCGACAAACTCACATCTCCATAGAAGAGCCCCTAAGCAGCCCAACACAGCAACGAAGGCCAGGGGGAGGAAGCGCTGAAGAAACACCCCTCCCCCCAGCGGCAGCCGCCGGGGGTGACTAGAGAGAAGGGGGCGACAAATTTACAAAAGTAAATTTGAAAGAGTTTCAAAACTACATACATAAATGAAGCTAACATATGCATTCAATCCAATACCATAATGACTTCATTTAGAAAAGCATCTGACCACTCTTCTCAGAATTCATTTAAATCCTCAAGTGTGTAAGGTTGAGTTGTAAAGATCTGTAATAGAAAATGCACATGCTAATATTTTTATAAAAACTATAACTCACTTGTAAATTTATGATGTTATTCTTTATTACCTGATCTATAGTTTGAATGTCATGTGTTGCTCCTTTGACAATAGTATGCATATATTTCATTACATAGTATCCACAAGCCCAAATACTTATTTTGTATAGGACACTACAAATAATGAATTATACATAATGTTAGTAAACTACTATAAATAGAGTTGAGATAAGACTATAAGATTTGACATTAATACATTACTATAAGAGTTGTACATATAAGACTAAGCCGTCAAAGTAGCTACCTTGACATTTTTCAAACTCAATGTCTTTAATTTTGTGGGTATTTGTCCTCCATCTTCATGAAAAGCCTTTCCTTTTGGGCCTCGTGAATAGCCTGATCATTTAAAATGAGGTATTGCAATTTAGATCAAACATATATATATATATATATATATATGTTGTATAAAAAGATTCATACAATACATCACAATCTTTATTACCTGAAACTCATCTAAATTTCTAGATGTAACAAATCTTTCCCACACCACAGGATCTATAAAAATATATTGATCGGTTTCTTTCTTATTTTGATTAGGATTATCTATATAATCCCTTTTGAGATAGGTCTTAAAAGCCCTCCATCGTAGACCACAACATTGTAGCACCTTTTTCTTGTGATCTTTTTTCATTTATATGAAAAACACCCTATACATACAAAAGAAATAATGTTATTTCAACAAGGATATGTCTTTCCAAGCAAACTAAATTAGAATTAAAAAAAACTTAGTAAAATAATATCAGTCCAACTCATAGATATATCTTTCCATAGGAGGTCTTTTAAGGAAATAGAAACATTATACCTATTTAATATATCTATTGCCACCTTACTGCACACGGTCTCCCCTACATAATTCTTGAAAGTACTAGCATGTTCCCCAATAGGTGCTCTTGTGACATCAAATTGTATTGGTAATTTCTCCCCTTTGGCCTTGAGCTCCTACAGCCTACGCATCAGTGTGGGACCTCTACATTTCTTATCATCACGACTACCCGAAGCATCAACACTACCATCCTCATGGATCTCATGCTCAGAATGTTCATCTTCACTTGTCATTTTAGAACAACCTGCAAGTATACATGATAAAAAAAGTGATAATAAAGCACAAGTGGTAATATGGTGTATATTTAGAAAATTATGTGCTTGAATGATAATAAAATGTATATTTCAACGAATACATGCCTCTAGTATTGGTTGAGTTGTTACTCAAGTAAAATTCCTTCAACAAGGTCTGGACATTTATAGTGTTCATCGGTGTTAACTTTAACATTTACACTTGACAGACCAACTGAGAATGGGTTGGAATCATCATACCTTTCATAGAATTCTTCTTCATTTATAGGATCTACAGTAAACTATCTTTTTCCATGAAGAATGACAGACCAATTTTTATTTGTCGTGTCATCAATATAGAATACTTATTTTGCTTGGTCTGCCATGATGAATGGCTCATCTTTCTCACCAATCTTTTCAAAATTCATCAATGTGAAACCCAACTCATCCACTAAAACTCCTTTGTTGTTATCAACCCAATTACATCTAAAGATAGGAACTCTAAAATTTGTATAGTCCAATTCCCATATATCCTCAATGATGTTGTAATACAATATCTCAGCATCACGTGGTCTTTTATCTTTAGCACTAGAAAAATACAATGAACAAGATTGAACAGTGACCCCACTATTTTGGAGTACACTACTTTCATCTTGACGCTTTGTGCAGTATGAAAATTCATTTATGTCATATCCTTCATATGACATGACATCGATTTTTGGCTTAAAGCTGAGCCATTTTATGTTCTCAGCAACATTATTAGGTGATTCAGATAGTTGACAAAAGATTTTCTCTTGAAACCACCTAATAAATGTTCGATTATGCTCTCTTGCAAGCCACATTGAACTGGATTGAGGATGATTTCTCTTGATAATATCATTGTGTTCTGTGATGTAGCTACCAACTTCATCGATGTTGTGTAAAATATACAAATGTGCTTGTTCCCACAACTCACGACTAATTTCTTTCTCGTTCTCCCAAAGGTCATTTTCCACAATAAGATTCAGTGTGATGGGTATTTTTTAGATCGCTACAAGTTTCATTGCAATTAAAAAAGTCATTGCAAAAGTCCATCAACTCCCTAGCCACATAACCCTTAGTAATACTCCCTTCAGGACAATAACAATTCTGAACATCACCTTTAAAAACACTCATGTAGCGTTCAAATGGATACATCCAGTGTAAGAAAACTGGACCCAACATATTCACCTCCCTTGTTATATGTACTACAAGATGAACCATGATATCAAAAACTGAAGGAGGAAAGTACATTTCAAGCCGACACATGGTAACAATTACATCTTTTTGTAATTTATCCAGAGTTTCAGGTTGTATCACTTTGTTGCATATTCATTGAATAAGAAATAGAGTCTTGTAATTGCAAAACCTTACATGCTTTGGAAATATAGATCGAATAGCCAAATGTAAATTTTTTTGCATTAAGGTGAGACAATCATGAGATTTGAGACCTATCAACTTCCGATCCTTCTTTGATACCAATCTACGAATATTAGAAGAGTATCTTTGTGGAACCTTAATATTATACAAGCACTCATAGAAAGTCTTTTTCTCCTTCTTTGACAAAGTGTAACAAGCAGTTGGTAAATATGTGTGGCGACCCCTGTTCTCGAATGATAATTCTTTTCTTATGCCCATTAATCCTACATCTTTTCTAGATTTGATGTCGTCTTTAGTCTTTCCCGATATATGTTGGCTAAATTGGACATTATTATAATCCCTTTGTTTTGAAGATGACAAACATTTCTTTCTTGTGGTTTTAACTTGCTATTTGAGTGATTCAGGGACAAGCATATAAGGTGGTGGATAGCAAAGACATGGAAGATCAATTTGCTAAAATATCTTTATTTTAATGATTGTAATCAAATGCAAAAACTTGTACAAATATATAATGTACAAGTACTTAGATATCATGTAAATCAAGCGTTTAGATCTTCTATATCCACACTCAACACTTAGATAGGTCATCTCCTAAGTTAGCATCACAATTGCACATTGATACACACACTCAGTAAATGAATACATTGAATCAGGGATATTCTCAGTCGACAAAAACTTTGACTGAGACACTCTCGGTCAACAAAATTCTCGACCGAGAATAGACCCTCCTATCCGTTAGACTATGTTAGAAAAAGTATATGGGAGTTTAGTTGAACGCTAAAATATACTTTCTCCAGACTTACCCTCGGTCGACAAATTCCTCGACCGAGAGACTCGCGGTCGACAAACTTCTCGACCGAGAATAGTTCTATCTCCACTTTTCAGAACTAATCAACTAGCCATTACAAATGCAATTAGTGGATAACTAACGACTAGTTGAGCACTAAGAACACCCTAGAAGGTGTCTAGAATGTCTCCAAGCATTAGCAAACCACTCCTATAAATAGGACAGCCATAGGACACCTCAAGATATAACTTGCATACATAATTACACTTAAGATTCAATCCTTGTGAGCAAACAAGCTGAGCTACACTTGCAATCTATTTTCTTTGAGATCTACATTAGTGTCCTATAGGCTGATATCTCCTATTCACTATACATTCACGTCCATCCACTTTGGTTAGGACATCAAATGCTTGATATAGGATCAAAGCACTGCAGTCAATTGGTAACATTGTTTCTTTCTTCCAATCTTGTTTCTTTTATTGTATTTTGTTCTCCTTTGCTACTCCTAGGTTTGAGGCTGTGGAAAGGAGGTTGTTGGAGCTTCTTCAGGTGGTGAAGGTAGCTCGGTGGACTTTAGACTACTTCTAGCAGGTCTCAATGGGAAGCTACTTCAAGGAGGAAGGCTACTTCAAGGGGGAGCTTGAAGTTACTTCAAGTGAAGGCTGCTTCAAGGTTGGTGAGATGACGTCGGGGTGAAGGTTGTCCAAAGGGTGGTGAAGGTGTTTGTAATTTTATGTAACATCCTTGCGAGGTAATTAATTTCAAATACTTTCAAAATCTCAGCTGGGAACAACCGGGTAGTGGACTGACTCCCTAAGTTTTTGCTAAGGGTGGAACCACTCTAAACGTCGTGTCTCCTTCTCCAAATTTCAATTGTGATTGCTTGGTTAACTTAAATTTAAAATCATTATAAAACCCTATTCACCCCCCTCTAGTTTTTTCAATTGGTATCAGAGCAGGCTTCAAGGAACTTTAACAAAGTCTTGAAGAAAATGGGTGATGGGGTACCAAACAACCTCAACTTGGAAGGAACACTTGTGGTTCGGCCTCCACCATTTGATGGCACCAACTACACCTATTGGAAGAGGAGGATGCAATTCTATTTCCAAGTAATCAGCTGGGATCTTTAGAGAATGGTTTCAAATGCCTATGATCTTCCTCAAACCAAATATGCTACATGGGATGCAAACATAGTGAGATTAGCCCAATTGAATGCAAAAGCTGTAAGAATCCTTTATTGTTCAATTTCCATAGGTGAGTTCAATAGAATCTCAAATTGTGAAACTGCATATGAAATATGGCATAGACTCTCTATTACCTATGAAGGAACTATTCGAGTAAAAAAATCAAAAATTGGCATGCTTAAACAAAAGTTTGAATAGTTTTGTATGGAACCATATGAGTCTATTAGTGAAATGTATGCATAGTTTTCTTCTATTGTTAATGGGTTGAATGCATAAGGTAAATCCATTAGTGAATAGGATCAAGTATCAAACATTCTTAGGTGCTTGCCTCCAAAGTACAAACCAAAGGTGACGACCATTAAAGAAGCCAGTGATCTCACTACATTAAGGATAGAACAACTCATTGGAAACTTAGAGGCTCATGAAGCTACCCTTGAAGAAGAAGAAAGATTGGCGGTTGAACATGAGAAGGAGAAAAGAAAAGACATTGCATTCAAAGCATCAACCAAGACTAGTCATGACACAAGTGAAGAAGATAGTGAAGAAGAAACTCTCATTGTAAACGGTAAGAAGTATAGAAGTTTTAAAACTAACAAAACTTCTAGTGTTTCTTCCTTCAGGTGCTTTAAATGTGGCAAAAAGGGACACTTAAAAGGAGATTGTCCCAAACTTAAGAAAGGAAAGAAATCATCTCACAAGAAGAAAGAGAAAGCCTACAAAGCTGCATGGGATGATTCAAGTGATGATAGTGAATATGGAGAAAAAGAAGTAGAGTGCCTTATTGCTACAACAAATGAAGAAGAAGAATAGGTAAGCCTTTTTATTTATCTAAAGAAGATTTAGTTTCTAGTATTGAGGAATTATATGATAAATATATTGATTGTAAAAAGAATCTAAAAAGAGTTACTAAAATTAATGAGGATTTGTATGTACAATTAGATGATCTTGCTTCTGAAAAGGAAAGTATGATTTTTGAAAATTCTTCCTTGAAATCGTCTTTTAATGATTGCAATACAAAACTTCTTACTCTTGAGGCAAATCATAATTTTCTTTGTAATGAAAAGGTTGAATTGCTTGCAAAGTTGAATGATCTTCAATCACAACCTATCTTGTGTACTCATCTAGATTATGATGTTATTGTTAAAGAAAGAGATACTTTATCATCTGATCTAGATCAAGAAAAGTTAGATATCAAAAAGAAAATGGATGAGATTGCAAAGTTAAAAAAAGAAGTTAGTAGCTTGAAAAATAATGTTATTCTTGATAAGATCCTAAAAGATTCTTCTAGTCATATTGGAAGAAGAGGACTAGGTTATAAGCCCAAAAGTAAATCCTATCAAAATCCTAGAATAAGAAGGACACAAGCGCCCAAGACTAAAGTTATGTATGTTCCTAAAGACAATCTTGTTAAGAAGAGAAATGAAATTGATTCTATATGTTGCCATTACTGTTTACGTCTTAGACATTATTCATTCTACTTACCATACAAGGAAAAGGATGTTGATCTAGTTTGGGTTCCCAAAACCTAGAGATTTGAATATGATTAGTTGAAAATTGACCTAAAATGTTACTTTGATATTCTAATGTCTTATCTCAACTAAACTGAGCTTTAAATTGTATATTTTTGTAAAATTGTATTGGAAGTGATCTATGTTTTTATAACTACTAAAAATAGTACAGAAACAATCTCGGTTGAAAAAATCTTTGACCGAGATAATGTCGGTCGAGAAAATTGTCGACCGAAGTAGTTTTTGTCTCTAACCTGTAGAAATCTAGAAAAACAGTAACCATGTCGGTCGAAAAAGACTTCGATCGAGATAAATTCGATCGAGCATTTATTGGACCGAATTGTAACTGATAAAACTGGAGATACAACAACCTTCTCGGTCAAAAAGCATGTCGAATGAAAAGAAGTCAGTTGAGAAAGAGTTCGACCGAATAAGGTTTTGGAAAACCTATTTAACTGGTTCAGTTTGCTATAAACTTTCTATAAATTTGGTATAAATGAAAATTGATTCGAAATTATGAATGAATCATAAATCTCAGAGACAACTCTCAAATCACATATTGATAATTTGCATCATGATCTATATGTTGATTCTTGATATCCTTATGAAACATGCTGTAAATTTACTAATTATGTGACCAAAAACTATATGCAAATAGATACCGGAAATGTTTTCTTAAAATCAATGCACACATTGTAAAGCCTTCAATTGCTATTTCTATTGAAATGATTAAGCATGTTCATTTACATGGTTTGTCTTATATTTGAAAATTGATGAACCATGATTGATGAAGAAAAAGATATTGCCTTGATAAATCTTCCTTAAAAGGTATCATTCTCTACATTGCGTATCTTAAAACTAAAAAATGTGATGATTTGAGTAAGTTTAATCAAGAAATTATGGATATGCTTCTATGCTTAATCATGATCATTGTGTTATGGATATGCCTTTACTGTTTCACCATGATCATTGTGTTTCATCTTTACTTGGTTTACCTAAAATAATCTTTGATCTATATATATATATAAACCATGAATGGATATTGTTTTCAAAATGATCATAGTGATTCAGCTCATTACACATAAAGATGATGTTATCATTGAAAATGCCATTTTTGCATTAAGGTACATCTCTATGGCACAAATGCATCTTGACATATTAGTTAAATGATTATCCTGTGCTTAGCTTATGGAAAATGATATCATCCTTGTTATACATGAATACTTTTTATATTATACTCTGTAAGCTATGTTTCAAATATTCAATCAAGTGGATCATTGTGAATGCTTAAATTGGAAATTTGTAGAAATTGCCTCTCGGTCAAAATAAAAATCAACTGAGGGGCGCCCAGGTCAAAGTCAAGGTCGACCTAAAATAAGCTTGACAAAATGCTTAATTGTAAATCATTTCCTTGCACTCAATCTTAATATATTAAAACAAGATTTTAGTGCATATCTCTCATAAAAGGTTAACTTATTATGATCTAATGCTTATTATGACCTTAGAATCCTTAAATTATCTTGATTATAAGATTAAGGGGGAGCTCACAAAAACTATATTGACTATAAGATTGAGAAGGAGTTCACAAAAACTTTGTAAACATCATAAAGAAAATTTGAAACTAGCTATGACCTTAGTATCTTTAAAGTAATCTTGGTTATGAAAATAAAGGAGCCTACAATATTTATGAATATAATGTATATCTTGTCCTAAATGGAATCTCTAAACAAATTAGGGCTTAACATTCTTTGTATTTGGTTAGAGGTACATTCATTGATTCTACTATAAGCTTAAAAGAATCTCATATCATTTCAGGGCTTAACATCCCTTGTAAATGGTTGAGAAACTATTAATATATTCATGAACTTAAAAGATTCTCATGTCATTTTCAGGGCTTAACATCCCATGTAAAATGGATGAGAAATCAATATACATATGCCATGAATCTAAAAGGATCTCATATCATTTCAAGGCTTAACATCCTTTGCAAATGATTGAGAAATAAATTGTGGCTAAATTTGACATAAAAAAATAAGTGGTTTGCATTCAATTGTGTTGATTACCCTTGTTTTAAAAATTGAGCATCAAATTAAGGGGGAGTAATAAAAGTCATGATTATCTTTTTGAAATGAAAAAGGGAGAGAAATAATATAAAATCAATAAAATGAAGTAAAATGAGTTTCATAATCTCTTGGTCAGCACACACTTTCACACAATTCACAAATAAGATAATGGCTGCAAAAGGTAAACTTCAGGTATGAAACTCATATGATTTATATTTCCTTGATTTATATTTTGGAAATATTTGTCATCTTCAAAAAGGGGTCGGGGAGATTGCTGGCGAAATCAGACATTATTATAATCTCTTTGTTTTGAAGATGACAAACATTTCTTTCTTGTGGTTTTAACTTGCTATTTGAGTGTTTTAGGGACAAGCATATAAGGTGGTGGATAACAAAGACTTGGAAGATCAATTTGCTAAAATTGCTTTATTTTCATGATTGTAATCAAATGTAAAAACTTGTACAAATATATAATGTAAAAGTACTTAGATATCATGTAAATCAAGTGTTTAGATCTTCTATATCCACACACAATACTTAGATAGGTCATCTCCTAAGTTAGCGTCACAATTGCACATTGATACACACACTCAGTAAATGAATACATTGAATCAAGGATATTCTCAGTCGACAAAAACTTCAACCGAGACACTCTCAGTCGACAAAATTCTCGACTGAGAATAGACCCTCCTAGCCATTAGAATGAGTTAGAAAAAGTATTTGGGAGTTGAGTTGAACATTGCAATACACTTACTCTAGACTTACCCTCAGTCGACAAATTCCTCGACCGAGAGACTCTCGGTCGACAAACTTCTTGACCGAGAATAGTTTGGTCTGCACTTTTTAGAACTAATCAACTAGTCGTTACAAACGCAATTAGTGGATAAATAACAGCTAGTTGAGCACTAAGAACACCTTAGAAGGTGTCTAGAATGTCCCCAAGCATTAGAAAACCACTCCTGTAAATAGGACAGCCATAGGACACCTCAAGATATAACTTGCATACACAATTACACTTGAGATTCTATCCTTTTGAGCAAACAAGCTGAGCTATACTTGTAATATGTTTTCTTTGAGCTCTACATTAGTGTCCTATAGGCTGATATCTCCTATCCACTATACATTCACGTCCATCTACTATGGTTAGGAGATCAAACACTTGATATAGGATCAGTGTGTTGTACTCAATTGGTAACATTGTTTCTTTCTTCCAAACTTGTTCCTTGTATTGTATTTTGTTCTCCTTTGCTACTCCTAGGTTGGAGGATGTGGAAAGGAGGTTGTTGGAGCTTCTTAAGGTGGTGAAGATAGCTCGGCGGACTTTGGACTACTTCTAGAAGGTCTCAACGGGAAGCTACTTCAAGGAGGAAGGCTACTTCAAGGGGGAGCTTGAAGTTACTTCAAGTGAAGGTTGCTTCAAGGTTGGTGAGATGACTTTAGGGTGAAGGTTGTCCAAAGGGTGGTGAAGGTGTTTCTAATTTTATGTAACATCCTTGCAAGGTAATAAAATTCAAATACTTTCAAAATCCCGGTTGGGAACAACCGAGTAGTGGACTGACTCCTTTAGTTTTTGCTAAGGGTGGAACCACTCTAAACGCTGTGTCTCCTTCTCCAAATTTCAATGTAGTTTCTTGGTTAAATTAATTTTAAAATCATTATAAAACCCTATTCACCCCCCTCTAGTGTTTTTCAATTGGTATCAGAGTAGGCTTCAAGGAACTTTAACAAAGTCTTAAAGAAAATGGGTGATGGGGTACTAAACAACCTCAACTTGGAAGGAACACTTGTGGATCAGCCTCCACCATTTGATTTCACCAACTACACCTATTGGAATTAGTTGGGATATTTGGAGAATGATTTCAAATGCATATGATCTTCCTCAAACCGAATATGCTACATGGGATGCAAACATGGTGAGATTAGCCCAATTGAATGTAAAAGCTATAAGTATCATTTATTATTCAATTTCCATAGGTGAGTTCAATAGAATCTCAAAGTGTGAAACTGCATATGAAAATGGCATAGACTCTCTATTACTTATGAAGGAACTGTTCAAGTAAAAAATTCCAAAATTGGCATGCTTAAACAAAAGTTTGAACAGTTTCATATGGAACCATATGAGTCTATTAGTGAAATGTATGCAAAGTTTTCTTCTATTGTTAATGGGTTGAATGCATTAGGTAAAGCCATTAGTGAAGAGGATCAAGTATCAATGATTCTTAGGTGCCTTCCTCCAAAGGACAAACCAAAGGTGATGGCCATTGAAGAAGCCAATGATCTCACTACATTAAGGATGGAACAACTCATTGGCAACTTGGAGGCTCATGAAGCTACCCTTGAAGAAGAAGAAAGATTGGGGGATGAACACAAGAAGGAGAAAAGAAAAGACATTGCATTAAAATCATCAACCAAGACTAGTCATGACACACGTGAAGAAGATAGTGAAGAAGAAACTCTCATTGTAAATGGTAAGCAGTATAGAAGTTTTAAAACTAACAAAACTTCTAGTGTTTCTTCCTTCAGGTGCTTTGAATGTGGCAAAAAGGGACACTTAAAAGGAGATTGTCCCAAACTTAAGAAGGGAAAGAAATCATCTCACAAGAAGAAAGAGAAAGCCTACAAAGCTGCATGGGATGATTCAAGTGATGATAGTGAAGATGGAGTAAAAGAAGTAGAGTGCCTTATTGCTACAACAAATGAAGAAGAAGAAGAGGTAAGCCTTTTTGATTTATCTAAAGAAGATTTAGTTGCTAGTATTGAGGAATTACATGATAAATATATTGATTGTAAAAAGAAACTAAAAGGAGTTACTAAAACTAATGAGGATTTGTATGCACAATTAGATGATCTTACTTCTGAAAAGGAAAGTATTATTTCTGAAAATTCTTCCTTGAAATCATCTTTTAATGATTGCAATACAAAATTGCTTACTCTTGAGACAAATCATAATTTTCTTTGTCAAGAAAAGGTTGAATTGCTTACAAAATTGAATGATCTTCAAACACAACCTATCTTGTGTACTCATCTAGATTATGATGCTATAGTTAGAGAAAGAGATACTTTATCATATGATCTAGATCAAGCAAAGTTAGATATCAAAAAGAAAATGGATGAGATTGCAAAGTTACAAAAAGAAGTTAGTAGCGTGAAAAATAATGTTATTCTTGATAAGATCCTAAAAGATTCTTCTGGTCAGATTGGAAGAAGAGGACTAGGTTATAAGCCCAAAAGTAAATCCTATCAAAAACCTAGAATAAGAAGGACACAAGTGCCCAAGACTAAAGTTATGTATGTGCCTAAAGACAATCTTGTTAAGAAGAGAAATAAAATATATTCTATATGTTGCCATTACTGTTTATGTCTTGGACATTATTCATTCTCCTTCCCATACAAGGAAAAGGATGTTGATCTAGTTTGGGTTCCCAAAACCTAGAGATTTGAATATGATTAGTTGAGAATTGACCTAAAATGTTACTTTGATATTCAAATATCTTATCTCAACTAAACTGAGCTTTAAATTGTATATTTTGTAAAACTATATTGGAAGTGATCTATCTTTTTATAACTACTAAAAATAGTACAGAAACAATCTCGGTCGAAAAAATCTTTGACCGAGATAATGTCGGTCGAGAAAATTGTTGACCGAAGTAGTTTCTGTCTCTAACCTGTAGAAATCTAGAAAAACAGTAACCATGTCGGTCGAAAAAGGCTTCGACTGAGATAAATTCAATCGAGCATTTATTGGACCGAATTTTAACTGATAAAATTAGAGATACAAAAACCTTATCGGTCGAAAAGCATGTCGACTGAAAAGAAGTCAGTCGAGAAAGAGTTTGACCGAATAAGGTTTTGGAAAACATATTTAACTGGTTCAGTTTGCTATAAACTTTCTATAAATTTGGTATAAATGAAAATTGATTGGAAATTATGAATGAATCATAAATCTCAGAGACAACTCTCAAATCACATATTGATAATTTGCATCATGATCTATATGTTGATTCTTGATATCCTTATGAAACATGCTATAAATTTACTAATTATGTGACCAAAAACTATATGCAAATAGAAACCGGAAATGTTTTCTTAAAATCAATGCACACATTGTAAAGACTTCAATTGCTATTTCTATTGAAATGATTAAGCATATTCATTTACATGGTTTGTCTTATATTTGAAAATTGATGAACCATGATTGATCAAGAAAAAGATATTGCCTTGATAAATCTTCCTTAAAAGGTATCATTCTCTACATTGTGTATCTCAAAACTGAAAAATGTGATGATTTGAGTAAGTTTAATCAAGAAATTATGGATATGCTTCTATTGCTCTATCATGATCATTGTGTTATGGATATGCCTTTACTGCTTCACCATGATCATTGTGTTTCATCTTTTACTTGGTTTACCTAAAATAATCTTTGATCTATATACATATAAATCATGAATGGATATTGTTTTCAAAATGATCATAGTGATTCAGCGCATTACACATGAAGATGATGTTATCATTGCAAATGCCATTTTTGCATTAAGGTAAATCTCTATGGCACAAATGCATCTTGACATATTAGTTAAACGATTATCATGTGCTTAGCTTATGGAAAATGATATCATCCTTGTTATACATGAATACTTTTTATATGATACTCTGTAAGCTATATGTTTCAAATATTCAATCAAGTGGATCATTGTGAATGCTTAAATTGGAAATCTGTAGAAATTGCCTCTCGGTCAAAATAAAAATCAACCGAGGGGTGCCCAGGTCGAAGTCAAGGTGGACCTAAAATAAGCTTGACAAAATGCTTAATTGTAAATCATTTCCTTGCACTCAATCTTAGTATATTAAAACAAGATTTTAGTGCATAGCTCTCATAAATGGTTAACTTATTATGATCTAATTCTTATTATGACCTTAGAATCCTTAAATTATCTTGATTATAAGATTAAGGGGGAGCTCACAAAAACTATCTTGGCTATAAGATTGAGAAGGAGTTCACAAAAAAATTATAAACATCATAAAGAAAATTTGAAACTAGTTATGACCTTAGTATCTTTAAAGTAATCTTGGTTATGAAAATAAAGGATCCTACAATATTTATGAATATAATGTATATCTTGTCCTAAATGGAATTCTCTAAACAAATTAGGGCTTAACATCCTTTGTATTTGGTTAGAGGTACATTCATTGATTCTACTATAAGATTAAATGAATCTCATATCATTTCAGGGCTTAACATCCCTTGTAAATGGTTGAGAAACTATTAATATATTCATGAGCTTAAAGGATTCTCATGTCATTTTTAGGGCTTAACATCCCTTGTAAAATGGATGAGAAATCAATATACATATGCCATGAATCTAAAAGGATCTCATATCATTTCAAGGCTTAACATCCTTCGCAAATGATTGAGAAATAAATTGTGGCTAAATTTGACATTAAAAAAAAGTGGTTTGCATTCAATTGTGTTGATTACCCTTGTTTTAAAAATTGAGCATCAAATTAATGGGGAGTAATAAAAGTCATGAATATCTTGGTTATCTTTTTGAAATGACAAAGGGGGAGAAATAATATAAAATCAATAAAATGAAGTAAAATGAGTTTCATAATCTCTTGTCCAGCACACACTTGCACACAATTCACAAACAAGAGAATGGCTACAAAAGGTAAACTTTAGGTATGGAACTCATATGATTTATATTTACTTGATTTACATTTTGGAAATGTTTGTCATCTTCAAAAAGGGGGAGATTGTTGGATAAATTGGACATTATTATAATCCCTTTGTTTTGATGATGAAAAACATTTCTTTCTTGTGGTTTTAACTTGCTTTTTGAGTGTTTCAGGGACAAGCATATAAGGTGTTGGATAGCAAAGACTTGGAAGGTCAATTTGCTAAAATTGCTTTATCTTCATGATTGTAATCAAATGTAAAAACTTGTACAAATATATAATGTACAAGTACTTAGATATCATGTAAATGAAGCGTTTTGATCTTCTATATCCACACACACCACTTAGATAGGTCATCTCCTAAGTTAGCTTCACAATTGCACATTGATACACACACTCAGTAATGAATACATTGAATTAGGGATATTCTCAGTCGACAAAAACTTCGACCGAGACACTCTCGGTCGAAAAAATTCTCGACCGAGAATAGACCCTCCTAGCTGTTAGACTGAGTTAGAAAAAGTAGTTGTGAGTTGAGTTGAATGTTGCAATACACTTACTCCAGATTTACCCTCGGTCGACAAATTCCACAACTGAGAGACTCTCGGTCGACAAACTTCTCGACCGAGAATTGTTCTGTCTACACTTTTCAGAATTAATCAACTAGTCGTTACAAACGCAATTAGTGGATAACTAACGGTTAGTTGAGCACTAAGAACACCCTAGAAGGTGTCTAGAATGTCCCCAAGCATTAGCAAACCACTCCTATAAATAGGACAACCATAGGACACCTCAAGATATAACTTGCATACACAATTACACTTGAGATTCACTCCTTGTGAGCAAACAAGTTGAGCTACACTTGCAATCTGTTTTCTTTGAGCTCTACATTAGTGTCCTATAGGTTGATATCTCCTATCCACTATACATTCACGTCCAACCACTTTGGTTAGGAGATCAAATGCTTCATATAGGATCAAAGCGCTGTACTCAATTGGTAACATTGTTTCTTTCTTCCAATCTTGTTCCTTTTATTGTATTATGTTCTCCTTTGCTACTCCTAGGTTGGAGGCTGTGGAAAGAAGGTTGTTGGAGCTTCTTCAGGTGGTGAAGGTAGCTCAGTGGGCTTTGGACTACTTCTATAAGGTCTCAATGGGAGGCTACTTCAAGGAGGAAGGCTACTTCAGGGGGGAGCTTGAAGTTACTTCAAGTGAAGGCTGCTTCAAGGTTGGTGAGACGACTTCGGGGTGAAGGTTGTCCAAAGGGTGGTGAAGGTGTTTGTAATTTTATGTAACATCCTTACGAGGTAATAAAATTCAAATACTTTCAAAATCCCAGTTGGGAACAACTGGGTAGTGGACTGACTCCCTTAGTTTTTGCTAAGGGTGGAACCACTCTAAATGCCATGTCTCCTTCTCCAAATTTCAATTGTGGTTGCTTGGTTAAATTAATTTTAAAACCATTATAAAACCATAATCACCCCCCTAGTGTTTTGCAATATATTCAATAGCGTACCAATGATGCTATCACAAATATTTTTTTCAACATGAATGACATCAATACAGTGTCTAATTGACAAGAATCTCCAATAAGGAAGATCCCAGAATATTGACCTCTTCTTGTAGAAAGATTTGTCACATGCAAGAGTATGACTACTTAATCTCTTTCCAAATTCATTGACAATATATTTCACCCTGTCATATACAACATTTCTTGGTATAGGTTTAGGAGCACTTCGCTCCTCAGTTGATCCATTAAAGGTTTTGTGTTGCCTTCGATAAGGATGAACTTGTGGGAGAAATCTCTGATGACCAAGATATATGATTTTACCACCATGTTTCAGTCGGATTGAATAAGTATTTTCCTCACAAATAGGACATGCTTTGTATCCTTTTATGCTATATCCAGACAAATTTTCATAAGCTGGAAAGTCTTTAATTGTGCAAAAAAACATAGCATGCAAACTATAGATCTCTTTATGTGAAGCATCATATGTCATAACACCTTCTTCTCATAGTTTTATTAGGTCATCAATTAGAGGTTGAAGGTAAACATCAATGTCATTTCCAGGTTGCTTGGGCCCTGATATCAATATTGACAACATGAAATACTTATTTGTCATACACAACCAAGGAGGAAGATTGTATATAACAATCATAACAGGCCAAGTGCTATGTTGGCTGCTTAATGTACCATAAGGATTCATTCCATCTATATAGAGTCCAAGTCTTAAGTTCCTTTTTTTGCCAAATTGAGGATATAATAAATCAATTTTCTTCCATTGTGGTGAATCAAATGCGTGTCGTAGGATGCCATCATCATTGGACTTTAACTCCCCATGCCAAGACAAATTTTGTGCATCTTCAGTAATAGCAAATAACCATTGAAATTGTGGTATTATTGGTAGATACCACATCACCTTGGCAAGAGAGCCATTTTTAGCCTTACCTAAATTTGTGGTCTTGTACCTTGATGCACCACATTTTGGACAATTTATCAAATTACTATAGTCCTTTTGAAATAACACACAATCGTTTGGACATGCATGAATCTTCTTAGTCTCCATTCCTATTGGGCACATTATTTTCTTTGCTTGATATGCTGAAATTGGAAGCTCGTTGCCTTCAGGAAGAATTTCCTTTAATAAGGATAATAGTGAAGTGAAACTCTTATCGCTCCACCGGTTTTGAGCTTTAAGAGTATATAATCACATCACATCACTCAACCTTGTGAACTTAATACAACCCTTATATAATGGTTTTTCAACATCATGGACAATATTTACAAATAAGGAAGGTGGATCAATGACATTGTTCCAACAACTACGTAGCATCTCATCAACCATATCATCCTGAATTGGTTCATCCTGAATCGGTTCATCATTGACATTATCATCATTGTATATATCTTCTAAGCCACAACTATTAGTATCGATATTTTCTGATCCGTAATTAAATTTCTCTCCATGCCAATACCATTCATTATAACCTTGTATAATCCCATTGCATATAACATGATTCTTAATTTCCTCAACAATATCAACTTTCAAATTGTTACCACAATTTCTACATGGACAATAGAACCTATCTGTAGGTAGTTTCTTGTATTCCTCAGCAAATCTAATAAATTCATCAAGACCTTTGACAAACTTTGGACTACAACGGTTCTTGATAGACATCAAATTTCGATCCATTTTCTATATCACATTAAAATTAATTTTAAAAGTGTACCACATATCAAATTGGTTATTGATACTATAAGTTGTAAGTTTTTATTGATAGGAAGTTAATTACTTTTATACTAAAGTGTACCACCTATCCCATTTTTGAATATTTAATCTCACTAGTAACTGTATAATGCATGTTTAGTTTTCAAGAAAATTTCAGCAACATTTTCCCTAAGTTCTCTAAGTACATCCATGTAAATGACAAATAACCACCCACATATGTACCCAGAGAACAGATTAGGAAATACTACTAAAGTTTTCTTCAAAACTAAACATACATATACACTTACATCCTAAGCGAGATTTAATATCCAAAAACAGTCCTAGACCGGGGACTATCCAAAATTTACTTCTAATGAGTAAATTTTGATCGGGTTTCTAAGTTAATATATAAATGTATTATTGTCATATTTATATATTAAGTTAAACATCATGCATTGATGATCTCATCTACAAATCATAAAGTGTCAATCTGGGACTACTTTGTGTACTAGTCAAATAAAATGCAGACATACAACCATTGATGATCTCATATTTCTAGAATGTATACAATGATTACATATGTAACTGATAATAAAATGCAGATATGAAAGAATACATGTTTTTATTGTTGGTTTGGTTACTAGTCAAATAAAATGGAAAAACAATGTAACTGACCTGAGCCGCCGAGATGAAAATGGGAGAAGACTATGGGCAGGGGAAGGCTCGCGTGTGGCAAAGAGCAAGAGGATGACCGTCAAGTATCGGAGCTTCTGTGAGCAAGAGGATCAATCATTGGTTGTTGGATTGTCCTGCTGATCATTTCAAGACCTATAGTTGAAGAGGCGAGGGTTCAGTATATGTGGGCGGTGGAACTACAACAAATTTAGGTAAGAAGAAGGCAAATTCTAGCACTACTCTGTGTTGGTTGTGGGAGGATAATATGAGTCTATCTGCTTGCAAATCGTTTCTCCTTCTCTGACCCTCTATTCCCCCAATGCAAATGTCAACCTGGTCAGTTGGAGATGGCTGCTCTGGCCATGCCTCTCTCATGGCGTCGGATGGACAGGTCGGCAGCAGATCCCTCTAGGCATCAAAGGAAGCTAGTCAGATGGATGGGTCGATAGTCGGTCTTCTCTGACAGTGGGGGAGCTTGCACGGGAGAAGAGCCGGTGCGAGGAGTCAAGCTTGTAGCGACAATTAGGTCTACAGTGCTGGGCGCCAGAGATGGTGGTTGGGGCAGCGACACGATGGTCAGTGGCAGAGCAAAAGAGCAGAGCTTGCAGCGGCACGATGGCGGAGAGGCGACCCTTGCAGCACCGGAGACAATGGTCGTCGTCCAAGGAAGAAAGGAGAGAGTGGCCGACCGTCGTCATCTAAGGGAGAAAGCAGAGTGGCCGAAACCCAAAACCCTCATCGAGAGCAGTAGCTCGCGAGACTCGCGTGAGTATAACCGGAGCCCAACACCTATAGGGACGGTTATTTGAAGAAAAAAAACCAACCCAAGAGGAAAAACACTCCCCAAACAAACCAGCTATAAGGTCGCTTATTAAGTAAAAAAACAACCCTAGAGGCAGTGGTCTCCAAACCAAATGCAAGGTCGGTTAACTGGGGAAAATCGACCCAATAAGTCTCGCAATATTGAACCTGCTAGGTCGGTTGGGTGAAAAAAACCGACCCAACAGAGGTAAGAGGTAACTGAATAATTTTGTACACTCCTAGGTCAGTTATTTGGAAAAAACTGACCCTATATCTCGACACTTATGGACGCGTGAAGGCAAAATGGAGCCAATTTTTTCCGCGGGAAACATGTTTGGTCAGTTTTTTGATAAAACTGATGCTATGTTTATGTGTGTGAGTGAAATTTTGATTTCATGAGTCTTTTGTAGCATTGATTATCTTTAATATAACCGAACTTGTACCTCAACCTGTACCTAGATTTTTTCCTGATGACTTATTACTTCAATTTTACTAAAAGAAATGATGCAATAGCTTATTAGGTCAGTTTTTCTAGTATAAGTGATGCTTTCAGCAATGATATTATTGGCCAAAAATGTAGTAGTGTAAGCATCCTATGATAAATGTAAACATCCTAAGGGAGAAAAGATTGAAATAGTTAGATAACTGACTGCTAGTGGCTTTGATACCATGATGTAAGGAGTGGGATCCCATAGGGGAACCACTCCCTACTAGAAATAAAAAGGCAAGATCCTTTGAATCAAACATGACATAATTTTTTTGCCAAAGGGATGATAACCCATTCATTCAACATGTATGTATCATAACATAATAAGTAGCAGTGGAAAAGAAATTATCTCACTATTACAAAGCTTGATATCTTTATACATCAATACACCACCAAGGGTGAGTCAAAGGAAAACTAACTTAAACCAATAAGGATCCAGCTGAGGGTCATCTAACCACTTCTTTCAAGTCTTCCAAAAGCTCAACTTCAAAGGTTGTTGTCCAAGTCCACCTTTCTATCCTCTCCTTGATCTAAACCTGGGGATGGAAGCATACCCCACAAAAAGGATAAGAAAAGGTAACATCAACAAAAGCTGGTATGTGCATACTAAATAGGAAAATTGAGCAATATATGGAATTAAGGATGACAAATATAAAAGGCTTCCCATCAAAAAGATAAGGACTACCCAAAAGGACATAAAAGAAATGAAGTCAAAAACATGATAAATAAGAGCAAAAGATCAGCTCAAAGCATCCATGTGTTTCACTTGTGACAATACTAGACAATATAAACATGTAGGTAGGAAATAACACATCTACCAAAAATATGAGGTGAGAGGGAACTGTATACATTCACTCTAAATATAGAGTGGGTAGGAACTGTATACAATCACCCGAGTAGGATAGGATACACATCTGCTCAAATATATTTTCATGTATAGGAATTATCACCTCTGCACTCATATGTGGGAATGTTCACATCCACATAAAATAACATGTAAAATTATACTAGCAATCACCACATGATGCATAATAAAAAGAATAAGAAGGTACAAACAAATAAGGAGGATGAGAACACCCTTCAAGGATAAAGTTGGATCAGAGGATCCATGCCATATACACATCCACTACCATGGTGGGAAAACAAGCACATATCATCAAATAAGTCCAACATGCACAAAGCATAAGAGAGAGTCCAAAAGAATATCCATGATCACATGATCAATATCAAATAAGGTAGTTTACATGAACCATGATTTTCACAAGAAAATACATTGTGTATAGGCTAATGTCCATAGGACCAAGAGAAAGATAACATAGGTTAATTGCTCAAAAAGAATAATAGAAGATGCAAACATACCTTTCTCAAGAAAACAAATAGTCCAAAGTCAGTCCTAGATCCAAGCCTAGGTTTCCAAAGAACCTATTATACATATTTGTAGAATTAGGGTTAGCCTTTCATTAATTATTCAAAACCCTAAAAATTGCCTTTTTACTATTATTGAATTAGGTTTTCAAAATCACGTCATGTTTTGGATTATCTTTTTCTGAGTTCAAAACATATTTTATTATATTTTTCTGACTTATATATATTTAGTTATAAATTTTGCAAGTTATTACTTATTTAGATTGATCTATTAAAATCACAAATTTTCAACATTAGATTTAGGTAAGAAAAACCAACACCAGAAGATAGCTCTTCTTTTTATGAATCCAACGACTATTTATTTGTAATTTTTTGACAATCAAGTAATTAGTTATGATTTTTACAAAATCAGCCAATCAGGAATAGCCACATCATCAAACACCTCACGAGAGAGGGAAAGAGAGAAGCCAGGCCCACTGACATGGCCCAACCAAAGGCGGCCATGTCACTGGGTCAAATCTCGTCTTTGACTCGTCTAAAACAAAGAAAGAGAGGGCGAATGACCAAAATGCCCTTCCCCGAGAAAACAAAGAAAAGGGAAAATGAGAACTGTTAGAGGGGAATCATCCCCTTCGCATGCACAAACGCCATGTCCGCAAGGTAGGGAAGTAGCTTTTGTTCATTTTTGGGGAAAACTCGAACGCACAATCAAAAGCCAATCCAACACATCGGAAACATCGTTGTTGGTCCAAGGAACCTTACCGCTAAACCAATTTGGCCGAGGCCGCAAAATAGAGCACCACAAAGCTCCACAGAGACCCTCCACAAACCGAGTTCTTGGCGGTAGATCACAAGGTCTCTGGGATAATTGGGCGTGGGGAACTATTACGCGAGGTGTGGCGGAACTAAAGGTGTACTCACCTATTTATATAGTTAGGGTTTTGTCCATATTGGTGGGTAGCTTTGAGAAGCTAGGAGCAGAAAAATAGGCAAATTAAGAATACTGGAAGCTAGGGCTTGTATAAGGGATCAACTTGTTTGGAATCCCCTCACAAATTCAATGCAATAGAAATCACGAAAAATGGTCTTGAACAAAGCGAGGAAATCACAAGAAATCGGATTAGAAAAACACGGTCACTATTCACCGCGGACATGACTCCTATACAAGGTAGGAGATAAAATCTCTGCCGTTCATCTTTAAATTGAGCGGTCAATGTCGCATGCGTCTGCATGACGCATAAAATGAAATTCCAATCCGATTAAACTAAAGTGCACATTAAATTTATTTCCCTTTTTCTCTCCCCTCATTTGAGGGTGCAAACGAATCCCAAAATTAATGAAAATTGGCATATAGCCTATTTTTGATATGAAGAATCCAAATATGCAAATGGATTTGCCTTTTGAGAACTTTTAATGTGTTAAATAAATCAAAACTCATTTTCTCTTTCCTCATGTATTAATGACTTTAAGATTCTCCATTTTCAAGAAACTTCACCCACAAGTCATATTTAATGTGTTGGATATGAATTTAACATCAATTTTATATGTTGGAGTTGTTTGTATGATTATTTAATATTTTGAAGGTTCTACACACTTCCTCTCTCCTAGTTTCATCTTTTAATCAAACATCTTCCAAATTGGATGAAAATTCATCCAAAGGCTATATTTATCATGTAGATTATGAATCAATGATTATTTTCCATTTTTAGAGTCATTTACTATTTTATTTGATATTTTGGGGAAATCTAAGATATTCTCTTTCCAAATTGAATTAAATTAATTATTATTATGTGAGTAATGTGAAACTTGACTCCCAAGGCAATTAAGACCCAAGGAACACGATTCTTAACTTAGTTTCCATTTTTGTGATTTATTTTAATAAGTTATGTGATAATTAATATTTATGGATATTAATATCACATTTTTTTATAACGAGGAACCCCTTCCGGGATCGGTCACTATTGTACCCCACCCAGCCAAGGGTAAACCCTGGAACCAACCGCATACATGGGGGCTCTGCAGCACACTCAGTAATGTGGGGCCTTTATTGCACCCCGAGGGTTTTTGCCTAGAGTCGAACGTGGGTCCCTTCATTGGGGATTGCCGAGCCGCACCACTTGAGCTACTCCCTCGCCCCTGAGGTGACAAGCACCAACCAACTTTCTGAAGGAAAACTTGTCATATTTGGTGGCAACTTTAGATAGATTCTTCATGTACTTCCATAAGGAGTAAAAGAGCAAACAATCGAAGCAAGCTTTGTGGAATCTTATGTATGAAAATAAGTTGAGAAACTATAGTTGAAAGAAAATACGAGAACCATATTTTTTCTTTTCAACGGGATGCGGCTTATTTGTAAAAACTTCAAAAAAATATTAATGATGTAGAAATAGCAATTGGATATAAGAAAGGACAAAGAGTATCCATCCCAAGAATTCTATTGACGCATAAATATCATGAGAATTTGTCATTGTTATTTGGGAGACTACATTTTCCAATCAGATTATGTTTTATAATCACAATTAGCAAAACACAAGGACAAAATTTGAACAAAGTTGGACTATATTTACCTGAGCTAGTATTCTCTCATGGTCAATTATATGTAGATTTATAGAATCAAATCTCTAGAAGATATTAAAGCTCTTATCAAGCCAATACTATGCAAGAAAATAACAATACCACCACTAGAAATATAGTCTACATTGAAATATCACCTACTATAGAAATAATTTAGGCATGAATGTTGATGATTCTAATATGTTAGAATTTTTAACATGTTCGAATCTAGTTCCATAATAAATGCCAGTCAAGTTTAACAAATACATAATGTCTTTTATAGTTTACATCAAGTTGATGAAAATGTTCCTATTTGGACAATTAAGGTGAAAGTAACTGATATGAAAAATCCTACAACATCAAAAGATGGAAAGCATTCATATAAAAAATTCATATTCATGAACGGAAATGTACAATAAAGTTAAATAAACCATCAATTGTGTGCCTTGATAAAGTATTGAATACATATCAATCAATCTTTTAGGGAATGAAGATACAATCAACGATATTCAATGAGGACCTTGAAAGATTCAACAAGACCTTAATGTTGAACAACACCTACTATGTGTCAAGTGGCTACATACTCCTGATGGATTCCTCATAAGTTTACAAAATCCAATGCATCATAGTTCATCAACATATAACCATTTTGTACTTATTTTAAATACACGTACAACTTATAGATTGTAACTGTATCAACTTGGTGAAATTCTATGATCGATAAGGGTGAAACAATGTTTGGCCGTCTAGAGAAAAATCATGTTATTGCTGCTACAAATTTAATTTTGAAGAATAACTACGGTTTTTGTTAATAACTTCATCACATATTGTACTTCAACAGTAATTTTTCATTTTCTCGTAGCATATTATATAGGAAAACAGACTCTATCAATTGATAGAGAAACATGAACATTGAAGAATCTAAAACTAGACAAAGTCAATGAACTTCAAGAATATTATTCTTTCTATCTTCAAACATTGAGAGTTTTAAATGTAAACTCTATTAAAAAGAGTACTAATCTTTTGTAAAGGAAAAAAGATCATTGTGATTTACTTGAATATGCCATGATTGAGTATAATAAGAACATAATTAGACCACTTCAATGGCCATTGAAGTTTTAGCTTCTACTAATCATGTTACCGTAATTACTATTTTTTCATGTATAATCCATAACCTTCATAGTTATCATGTCAGATAAAAATTCCATATGTATATAAGAAAGACTATAGTTTATAAAGCCAACAGAAATTAATGTTTCCAAACAACAAGCAATTTTATATATGGCCTGCAACGAGCGTCACAAGAAAATCAACTTTGCTTATGATGCAAATTACAATTGCTATAATCAATTCACTACAAAACCTTGGTAGCTATTTTTATGTTTTGGTTTTTAATCATAATTGTAACCTTAATGTCTTCATATATTATTATACTTGAAAATTCATTTCAGGTGTATTATAAGACTTGAATTGGAATATGGTACCGTTGTAACACAATCTACATTACTTGGAAAATAAGTAGAAAATATATTCTCTTGTGATCTTAATAAAATAATGAGATTTAGTCCCATGGTAGGTATCATTGTCATCATGTTGTTTCAATGTACACATCTTTCTACATGCACCATATACAGTACTCTTACACTGATATTGGTATAAAGGAATAATAAGAGTTTCTCTCCGCAGCCGTACGTGGGACTCTTTCCACGCGAAGTGGGTGTTAATCAATGCATGGCACACATTAGAAACCCAATTGAGGTACCAGTGGTCGTTGTTGTAGTTTTCGGCGGAATTCATTTGTTCCGCGCGCGTTTATAGTTCACTGGTCAGCTAGCTGCAGTGTTAGGCCCGTCTGGTTGGGCTGCAATAAAAAAACGCGAAATCCAACTGTTTGGTTGGATGTGGTACCAACGGATAGCCAGAAAACGAAGTGCAGCATGAATTCACGGCATGTACAAAACTAGGAGCTTGAATCGTTTCGTTTTCCCAACAATCTCTCTCGTTGGGCTGTTAGGTACTGCACGAGCTGTATCTCCGGCCTCTAACTACCACCACCCTTCACCTTTGGTTGTATTCCTGCGAAGCCATAGCTGATCCCTCCTATAATGGTCCATCCCCAGCACCGGATGTAGTCACTTGACCATTATTGCCTAACCATAAGAACGAGGTCGAGGTCCTCTCTTTGCAGGCAGCGCGAAGACCATCATTCTCAGAACTGTTGGAATGTATCAGGTTGTCGATCTGGTGTTAATTAGCAGGTGGCCAGCGGACGGAGAATGATTGCATGGCAAGACGATGAAGTCTGGGTGCAGGTGAAAGGAATTCGGCAGCATATGTGTGGAGAAACATCAATGCACGTAGCTAGCCAGCATGCATGGTGTCCTGTGTAGAATTCGATTATTGGATGACGACTTGATTTATTTTTGCAGCTACGTCCAACTAAACAGATTCAAACGAACTAACCAAATAAAAATGTTGCGGTTCCAATTCATTACAAATTAATGATTTTCTGTTTTGAAATTCTTAGGGTGTGTTGGAGTTACATCCAACCAAACTAGTGTAGTCTTACGAGTCGTGGGCAGCCGACGCTGGGGCGTTGGTTTGGTTCTTGTCCATGGAAAGGGACAAATCTGGGTGGGTATCATCTAGCCGCGGAGAGATGCAATTATGTAGGACTGGTGAGGGAGAATTGATCGAAGGACTCGGTCGTTTCTTCAGAATTGTTCTCTACGATTCCAATATAACTTGGACACAGTGGCACATTAGGGGTCGGTGATGTTATTTTCATTCCTTGATTTGGAGCGATCCATCTGCTCAACTAACTGATGTATTACATGTCAGTAATTACATACACTCTTTGGAGAAATTTCCACAACACTTTGTCCTGACGACAAGGATACACAACCAGCCCGAGCCCCGCAGGTAGTTGAAACAGTGGTTCTGAAGACAGACACAGACAGCTTGATGATTGATTGATTGGTTGCTTGCTTGCTACATTCGTATGACTCCTTCATCCCAAATCCCAACATTCCACTCCCGCTACCAGCGAGAATCGACGCCAGTAGAGCCCCGTTGCTGCTGCTGCTGGTTGTATTGCTGAGCGACTCTGCCTCTCGGGTACATCTGGAACAGCTGGTGCGACGACAGGACGGACACCATCGACATGGCCATCGTGGCGCCCAGTGCCATAGCAAGCCCGGCTCCGATCTCGACGCAGAAACGCGTGTACATGTTGCAGATCTTCCTCCACTGCATCTCCGTCGACCCCACCACCGCCGTGAACGACCCCTGCGTCGCCGAAGCCGCGGTCCCCAGCACCGCGTACATCGCTACCTGCCGACGAGAGGGAAGCAGCAGTGGTCGGTTTACAATGAATGCATAGTACAAAAACAGTTCTATATATAAAAGAATTAATGTTGAAGCGGATTAAGGGAAAAACAATAAAAACTATCGTGGCGCGATCGATGTACGTCAAGGCCATAACGTGCGGAACTGGAACAGCTAAGGAAGTAAGGGCCGCATTTAATTGCTTGGCGTTCCCGTGTACGACTCTTAGTCTCAGTGACGATAGGACCAGTGAGTATAGTAAATGATGAATGTGGGCGCACACGCAGAGCACATACTAGACAAAATCCCAATCCGCCTCATTACCTATACGCCTCTATTTCCCTGGCTGCCCTTGCATCCGCGTGTGCCGTGTGCATACACATCTGAAATCAGATATGCTATTTTATGCATGTGTGTATGTAGTTATCTTATGCATATGTTTATGATAGTATGCATTTACTACAGCATCCGTCTTCATGTATGGTTTACACGCAAGTTTCCCCGTAGAGCGGCGGGAACGCAGACGGAAGATAAAGACAGACAGTAGTAGTCAGCTAACAGAACTCCCGCAAGCTATACAAGCGAGAGTCACCGGTGATATCCCCGCAGCTACCACCTAACGCCTGGCTGGTGTGAAGCCACGGATGGTATAACGGTCCCGACCGATCACATACCATGGAGCATGGACAAAGCAGAGTACGCATATTGGAACTAACTACTGAGTGAGTTAGTCTAAAGTCGGCAGGCTCCTCAGTGGCTCGGATGATTTGTTTCTTTTACCTGGTCCAGAGCGAAGCAGAGCCACGCCTCCCATTTCCGGCACCGCGACCTGTTGTCTCCGGCGAACTTCGCTACAGCCAAGCACTTGATGAACTGCAGGAGGTTGTATCCCGCGGCTGCTGATGCAGCCAGAGTGAGAACCCTGAGAAATTCAGTTCCAAAACATAAGTCAGTGAAACAGTACACGAGTATATACGCCGTTGGTCTTAGCAGGAGTATAATAAAACAGAGCCCGTATGAACATAATTAGCAGCAGAACCACTGCTACCAGAACCTACCATAGAGCGTGCAGGCTCTTCACTTTGGCCGTCCTCTCTACTCCGAAGATGATCTGCTTCGTCTGCTGGTCTAGACCCACAACCAGGGCGGTCACCACCGACAAGACAAGAGCAAGGAGCCTCAGGAACCCTTCCGCGTAAACTACCTTGATGCCCATGACGATCGATCGACTACCCCGCCTCTTCTCTCCCCCTCCTTTGTATCAGAAAACGTCGGTCAGTATCTCTCCCCCACCACAACTATACAACTATCAGTTGCCCTCTTGTTCATCCCACTCACTGGGTGTGATCTTCCTTCCGATACTCCGGTGCGTGCTATATATACTAGTCTACAGCTCCACGGCCATACCGTCACTGTCGAGTCAGTCCGTGCATTTAGTGCTCGTCAAGGGTCGACGTTCCCTGGCTAGCTGCTTCTCGCATCTCCCAACCCCACATCCATTTCCGTTCCGAATGTGAGCATGTGGCTCTCATGCATCATAACCACATCAAGATAATCCAACCACAACAACATTTGCACCACGCTACTTCACTCCCTGCTTTTTTTTTTCCCCTTTTTACCAACTTCCTATATATTATGAACAACGGCCATATACCATATATGGTACGCCGTTACTAACTTGGGGCACAAGTTTAATTAATGATACACGTGTCCAATAGGTAAGCCGGGTTGAGCCTAGTAGTGTTACACAAATTTCCGTAGAGCAGAGCATCCAGTTGATTTTCCACTTTGTGGGTGACTCAGTCCAGTTAATCAGCTTAATACGGGTTTTTACTTCCGTAGGGCTGAGAATCCAGTTAAGTTCCACTTAATATTGTTGATCCGGTCCCATTAGTTAGTTGATTTCGGGTTTTACATATTAAATATGTCAATGCAACCAAAATAGTTTTGACGAATTGAACTATATATGGTTGATCAGTTAAGTCACGAAACTTGATAGACTAAATACAACCTTTTCTATATGAGCATCAATGTAAGGTATCAGTAAAATAATTATAATATGGCATATAGGCATTAAGATTAACAATATTCACTAAACATTGGTTGGAATGTAACAAGAGTGTCTTCATTGTAACAAAATTATAACTTTGCATATCCGTATACATGTGCCGCAGTTTCTTATAAATAAAGTATGGCGAATCCGGTGACTCATTTAACCGAATAGACAAATTTCTTCAACCAACACAATAACTGTCTAACCGGTTCACCAAGATAAATGAACTTAACTACTGAATTAACCAAATTGTTTGAGAAAAATCAACCAGATCGACTAGGATAATCAGATACACACACAGTAGTTGTTGCACGTGCAAAAGTACTTTGCACGTGAATTATGTTAGATATATGGCTGTAGCTGCCATCTATTTAGTATAGGTTAAGCCCAATGTAGTGCAGCAAGTACATGTGAGAATGTAGTGTTGTCTCTCGTGCAAATGACAAAGAAGTTTTATCCCATATTACTCACTCCTAGAACTTTTGTGACCCTCATATGTAAGATCACATAGGGCACTAGTGTCCAAGGGGTCCTAGGAGGGAGGTATGCTCACCTCCTTGGTGGGTGGGGTTACCACATCACAACACACGCACGCACGCGCGCGCCACGCTACGTCTCGTCTGGCCGGACTCAGGCTTGTGGATTGTGGAGAATGTCTTCTGTCTTCTTTTTACACGTTTCTTTCTTATTCAGATTTCTTAATCCTAAGTAGAAAGTATTTCTCTTTTGCAGATTATTCTGTATTGTGTACAAGAGCAACAGAGTGTTTACGTCTTACTGGGAATATGATTAGGGACGTGTGTAGCTATATATATGCCTCCGGTCATTAGGGTAAAACACACAACAAACATCTTGCTGTCGTCATTTCACGTGTGTTTTGAGAGTCCTAATCCAGAGAGTGAGTGCCTTCGTTCCAAGACGTTTCGTGGAGTTGTTATCCTGTGTGAAGTGCGGCATTCTCCTTCCCGTCACCGAGACGCAACTGTCAGGCGGTGGTTCCTGCGGTTGTTGTGCTGCACTGGTAGCAGTGCAACGTGACTACGTCGAGCACGAGCAAGACGTGCAAGTTCCAGGTTCGTGTCGGATCGAGACTGGGAGAACGGTGTCTATCCGTGATGATTGTCGAGCACTGATTTCTTTAAGTATCACGTTCATTTTTCAACAAACGATGTGGTTTGCAAATCTAACTCATGTTATTGTTGTTCTCCTGCTTTGTTTAATCTTCGTTTCTTATTTTGGATCTTCCTAAAATTGTTAATTACTTTGTATTTGTCGCTCTTGCATGAACGACTTTAATAAATATTAACAACAGTCTTAAAGAAATCATTTTCTGTCATTAATTAATAATAGCCGGTCAGGGTGATTCGTGATGCAAAATTGATACCAGCAATATGCCTGAAAAATTTACTGGTACCAACTTTGCCCATTGGCAGTGTCAGATGGAAATTTGGCTTAATATTGCGGGTTTTGATCAGTACCTAATAGAGACTGAACCTGTATCTGATGAAACGATTCCTGATAATGCAAATATAATTGATAATTAGAAGAAGGGTGACAAACGTGCCACAGTTTGATTCTGTTTGGTTTAAATAACAAACTGTATGATTCTTAATCAAAGCCGCCAATCACTACGTCCAAGGTTTAATGGGAATTGTTGATTAAAAATTTTAGTACTAAAAATCAAGGTGTTGAAAAATACTGCGTGTCTAAATTTCTTAAGTTTCAGATGGTTGAGGGTAAGTCAGTTTCTGATCAAACTCATGTTCTACAACTCCTAGTTCATGAACTCTCAGATGCCAAGATGGTATTGCCTGAGAAGTTTGTTGTTATGTCTATCATAGAAAAATTCCCTAAGTCTTGGGAATCGTTTGGTATGTCTTTGAAGCATCGCAAACGGACACACACCATGGATGAACTAATGATGGATATTAATATACAAGAAGAACACTTAAAGGAGAAAGGGGTCAAGGTGCCTACTGATGTAAATCCAACTATTAATTTTACTTCTGTGAAAAACACCAAAGATAAGAAATCTAAAAATGCACATAAACCTAAGGCAAAGATCCAAAAGAAACCGAAGAACATACCTTGTTGGACTTGTGGACATGTTGGTCACTGGAACAAGGATTGTCCTACTAAGAAGGCAAAGAAAGCTACCGCATCTACAACTGAGGAAGATGTGGTCAACATGATGACTACATCCTTGAACCTCAATGGTGGGTATGTGTCTATTAAACTTGAAATCCTTTCTATTTTTGAACAACTTTATTGGATAATTGACACTGGGGCTAATGTACACATGTGTGCTAATAAATCCCTATTTGTGTCTTATCAGGCCTCTCGAGGTCGGTCCGTGACTTTGGGCGATTCTAGCTCTGTAGAAGTCAAAGGAGAAGGACGGGTGGACTTGAAGTTCCCTTCGGGGAAGGTTTTGACTCTTAACAGGGTCAGACATGTTCCAACCATTCGACGCAATATCCTTAGTGGTGTCATATTAGTTAGGGAAGGTTATAGGGTAGAGTGTAAATGTAATAAAGCTATTATTATACGCCTTCGTGATTCTTTGTTTTTTGGCAAGGGATACTTATGTGATGTGGAGAACTTGTTTACGATTCATGTTGAACCTGTTTCAAATTCTGTTTTAAATTTGAATGATTATAGTTCTATTTGCATGAATCTTGTTTCATCTGATGTATGGAATTCACGTTTGGGACATGTTAATGTTTCCTCAATGAAGCGTATGATGAATCTAAATTTGATCCCTAAATCTGAAATTAGCAACAATAAGTGTGAAATCTGTGTACAAGCTAAATTGCTTGGGAAGCCTTTTGATTATGTGAATAGGAATTCAGAAATTTTGGATTTAGTGCATTCAAATATCTATGACTTTAATGGTGTTGCTACGAGGGATCAAAAGCATTATTTTGTAACTTTTATTGACGATGCGAGTAGATATTGTTGTCTTTTTACTTAGAAGTAAAGATGAGGCATTGGATAAATTTCAAATTTATAAGAAAGAAGCTGAAACTCAAACCGGTAAAATACTTAAGTGATTAAGGTCTGATAGGGGAGGAGAGTATACCTCGAACTTGTTTTTGGAATTTTGCCAATTACACGGTATAGTTCATGAGGTCACTGCTCCTTATTCACCACAATTAAATGGGATAGCTGAACGTAAAAACTGAACCTTAATAGATATGGTAAATACCTTACTCCAAACATCTAGATTACCCAACTTTATGTGGGGGGAAGCTTTGAATACAGCTTGCCATATTCTGAATAGAGTTCCCCATAAACATTCAGAGAGTAGTCCGTTTGAGTTATGGAGAGGAAGGAAACTGAGTCTTAAATATCTTCGAGTGTGGGGGTGCCTTGCAAAGGTACTTGTCCCTGAACACAAAAGGAAGAAATTGGGACCGAAAATGGTTGATGCCATATTTTTGGGTTATGTAGAGACAAGCTATGCTTATAGATTCCTGATTGTAAAATCAGATATCTTTGGCATTGAGGGCAATACAATTGTGGAATTACGTGATGCAACATTCTTTGAGGATGTGTTTCCTATGAAAACGGGTGTGCCCAATGAAGTATCTCAAGAAGATTCATTTACCACAGGTTTCATTCCCGAGCACGTGGAAAGGATGACAAATGTGGGGGGTGACTCAGAACAATCTATTTCTAAATCAGATGATTCTGAAGAAATGTTGAACCAAGGATAAGTAAACGGCCTAGGACATCCAAGGACTTTGGAAGTGAGTTTCTCACTTACAATGTTGAGGATGATCCTATTACTTTCAAACAAGCTATGGAATCTCCAGAAGCTAAGTTTTGGAAAGAAGCCATTAATGATGAAATCCAATCAATTCTCTCGAATGGAACTTGGGAATTGGTGGATTTGCCTCCTGGTTGTTCTGCAGTTGGTTGCAAATGGATTTTTAAGAAGAAACTTAATGCAGACGGGACAATCAATAAGTATAAGGCTAGCTTAGTTGCTAAGGGTTATACACAAAGGGAAGGAATAGATTATTTTGATACCTATTCACCTGTTTCCCATATGACTACAATCTGAGTGCTTATAGCATTGTCTTCCATTTATAATCTCTATATCCATCATATGGATGTGAAGACTGTGTTCTTACACGGTGATCTTTAAGAAGAGATATATATGGAACAACCAGAGGGATTTATGGGTCGTGGGAATGGGTCCAAAGTGTGTAAACTTGTTAAGTCATTATATGGCTTGAAACAAGCCCCTAAGCAATGGCATGAGAAGTTTCATTCTGCGATGTCATCATTTGGCTTTATTTCTAATGAATTTGATAAGTGTCTCTACTGCAAGATTGTCAATAATGGATTCATTTTGTTATGCTTATACGTCGATGATATCCTACTTTTTGGTTTGAATATGAAAGTAGTAAATGAGACAAAGTCATTCTTGTGTAGCAAGTTTGAGATGAAGAATATGGGACTCGCTGATGTGATTTTAGGGCTTAAAATCATAAGGTCTACTGATGGTATAACTCTCTCTCAGTCTCACTATGTTGAGAAGATACTGGAGAGGTTTGAGTATACATCATGTAAACCTGTTAAGACTCCATATGATTCATTCAAGCCCTTGTTCAAGAATGAGACTGGGGGTTCCAGTGTCTCAATTACGATACTCTCAGATTATCAGAAGTTTGATGTATCTTATGAACTGTACACGTCCAGACATTGTGTTTGCCGTGAACAAGTTAAGTAGATACACCAGTTGTCCCGACAAGACCCATTGGGAAGCTCTTGATAGAGTTCTGAGGTATATCAAGGGAACACGTTCCCTTGGGCTGTATTATGGTAAACATCCTTCCGTAGTCGAAGGATATAGTGATGCAAGCTGGATTGTCGTGAATTCTTGTAGTAATGGTATCTCAGGATATGTATTCCTATTGGGAGGAGGAGTTGTTTCCTGGAGGTCTAAGAAACATACCATATTGTCTCGGTCCACTTTTGAGGCAGAGTTGTGTGATTTAGATGAAAATGGATTGGAAGCTGAATGGCTACATGGACTTATGTCTAGTTTACCTATGGTAATGAAGCCGCTTCCTACAATTTTAGTTCACTGTGACAACACTACAACTATTACTAAGATAAAGAGTTCCAAGTACAATAAAAAACAACGTAGACACATCCAAGTCAGATTGAAATCTGTAAGGGAGTTAGTGTCTAATGGGGTCGTGATTGTGGACTACGTCGGTACCAAAGATAATACAGCTGATCCTTTCACTAAAGGTCTTACCTAGGCTTTAGTGGAAAAATCCAGGTTGGGGATGGGACTGAAACCTCTATAGATTTGCAGGCAGTAGCATCCCAACCCAAAAGAGTGGAGATCCAACAAATTGGGTTCAATGTGATAATAACAAGTTGTCGGGTAAATCAGATGACACTATGTATTCTTGTTTGATGCTTCTTGCATTTGTGTGTCTATTCCCTGGAAAACCTGTTAGTGTCATGCTTGCAAGTTAGTAAGAGAGTAGTCTCTTAATGGTGTCAAGTCTAAGGATAGGATGTTAGCAGTACATCCTTAGAGACTCCAGCTAAGTGATTGATGTTGTGTAGGCCACAACAGGAGAATTGGATTGTTCTCTGTTATCAATCATGATATAAAATTTTGTATGCATGGCCTTAATGCATTGTTTTCTTTACTACCATGTCTTTATTGTGTTGTTACCAACCTATAGTCTTGTACCCAAGGTTCAGGTTCAAGACTTTTGTTCACCTAGTTCCTGTGAGGGTCACAGTTGGATAACTCAGGTAGATTCAAACTGAAAGGTATCTGCTGAAAGCACAGTATGGAGGACTGAATGGTAGAGCACACTACACATTGGACTTTGTGGGGGATTGTTAGATATATGGTTGTAGCAGCCATCTATTTAGCATGGGTTAAGCCCAATGTAGTGCAACAAGTACATGTGAGAATGTAGTGTTGTCTCTAGTGAAAATGTCAAAGAAGTTTTATCCCATATTGCTCACTCCTAGAACTTTTGTGGTCCTCATATGTAGGATCACATGGGGCACTAGTGTCCAAGGGGTCTTAGGAGGGAGGTATGCTCAACTCCTTGGAGGGTGGGGTTACCACATCACAACGCACGCGCGTGCGCCACACCACGCCTCACCTGGCTGGGCCAGGCTCGGGCTCGGGCTTGTGGCTTATGGATTGTGGATTGTGGATTGTGTGGATTGTAGATTGTGGAGAATGTATTCTGTCTTCCGTCTTTCGTCTTCTTTTTGCACTAGGATACGACTAAGTAATTAATTACTCGCGTAATTAATTGTTTCTTTCTTATTCGGATTTCTTAATCCTAAGTCGAAAGTGTTTCTCTTTTGCGGATTATTCCGTATTGTGTACAAGAGCAATCGAGTATTTGCGTCTTACTGAGAATAGGATTAGCGACGTACGTGGCTATATATACACCTCCGGTCATTACGGTAAAATACACAACAAACATCTTTCTGTCGCCGTTTCACGTGTGTTTTGAGAGCCCTAATCCAGAGAGTGAGTGCCTTCATTCCAAGCCGCTTCGTGAAGTTGTTCTCCCATGCGAAGTGTGGCATTCTCCTCCCCGTCACCGAGACGCAACTGTCAGGCGGTGGTTCCTGCGGTTGCTGTGTTGTACTGGTAGCAGTGCAACGTGACTACGTCGAGCATGAGTGAGACGTGCAAGTTCTAGGTTCGTGCCAGATCGAGACAGGGAGAACGATGCATATCTGCGAGGATTTCCGGGCATTGATTTCTTTAAGTATTACGTTCATTTTTCAACGAACGATCTGGTTTGCGAATCTAACTCCTATTATTTTTGTTCTCCTTCTTTGTTTGATCTTCGTTTCTTATTTTGGATCTGCCTGAAATTGTTAATTACTTTGCACCTGTCACTGTTGCATGAACGACTTTAATAAATATTAACAACAAATTATTGACAAAGTCTATAAAAAAACACACACTCATGAATTGTGATATGTGTTTAGTTTATATGAAAATGTCTACTATTACCTTACATAAGAAACATTTTATATTTGTAGTTGTTTAAATTTATAATCATGGACGAAAATTTCCTTCATATATTACTTGTGTAGTTTCATGAAGAAAATATCAGTTAGTAACACTCAAAAACACAAGTTCTGCTACATGTTTGTTATCCTCCTCGAGTGAAGAGGAAAATATGTAACAAGGGTTTTATGATGGGTTCTATGCAACATGAAATCTCACATGTTCATCATCCTACATACGACTGCATAGAGTTTTAAAATGTGATCACCTTTAATAATAGTTTGAATCATATTATAGAAAAATAGATGCAAACAAGTGCATCAAAGTTGATTTTGCATAGTGACACAACATCATAATTGACTCATGACACATATAATTCATCACTTCATAGGGATTACTAAAAAATTTTGTTGATAAGTGTCATCTAATATAACAACCTGCTAAAGTATCAAGAACATTAATAAAGTGTGATACATGGATGCACATCTCCTCCATCTTCGATGTCTCAACAAAAGTAGCTTACTTTGTCAAAGTTGAAGTATATCAAGGAGCCATAGAACTATAATATTTCATGTTGGTGACCTTGCATGGCCTTTTGTTCCGTAGGGCTGAAATGCTTGTAAGAATTTTATGATGGATCAATTGACAAGTTACATGTATTGGGTATTACTCCTTTATTGAGATTGCATTAATTCTATGAGTTTATTTAATGTTTAATTATGGGGATCATTATCCAGACTATTTCCTGACATCTTTAAGGTCATTTGTGGTCAAAATTAGAGCAAATGATATGAATTTATAGATTTTGATATTTGACATGTTCAAATAGAAAATGCATTTTATAGAATGTATTCAACTGATAACTCTACCAATTCAATTCAGTAGCATACATTTATAAGAGAACATAAGTTATGAAATGTATTTTACTATGAACGAAGGTAAATAACAAAATATAATTTTATTTTAGTGGAAGAAAACCACATAAAGAAACCATAATCAATTAACTATCGGGTTGTGATGGACCTAATATTCTCAATGCGACGAGAGAAGCTACTATCATCATTTTTTATTGATAAATCAACAAGCTTCTCCACAACTCACTCATTCATGATCAATTCTAACACTTATTATCTTGATTTTGAATGAATAAAAATGTGTACCATAGAAACTGATAAGTGTTATATAATATAAAAAATTACAATGCAGACTTAGCATATAGACATTTGTATCACCTTCTATCTCTACTGAAAAGGATGAAAAGGGGTGTATATTATAAAGTCAAACTGCATGATGATAGATTGGTATGTATAATGGATTCAAAAAATTAAATCCAGAAATCATCATGAGTAGATCTGAGGGGTTGCTATTCATACGTCATGTAAGGTAAAGATGCTAATTCCATTCTACATGATTACCACCCAAGAACATGAAAGTGATTTAATGCTTACACATGTGAAACTAACAATGAAATTATAGCAATGATGAGAGCATTTACTTTGAGTTAAAAAAAACCTCACCATGTCAGAGAATAGATATGAGTTCAAATAGTAATTGGGATGTCTTTAAATTTACTATTCCATACGTGTTGCTCCAGATGTATCTCAAAAAAATCATATCATACATTTATCCGAAAACAAACCCCTACAAAATAAATAGGGTGTGCGCAAAAGAGATTAAAAGGAGCATACTTGGAACAAGAGGTTCTGGAGCGCAACTTTGAACTCTACTCAAGGTAAACCAGAGGCCAATAACTCAGGAGCTAGGTGTAGTGTGGCATTTCATGGAACATGGAATCCATTGATGTCTTGGTATCCATGAAAGGAGATTCCATGTCAAAGTACAAGGAAGTTTATATAATGGATGAAAAGAACATGGAAAAGTGTCAAATCAGAAGACATGAGAAGTACCCGAGAACAACAGTACTCCTATCTATAAGGAATTTATAGTTTCTATCCATCCAATTGTTGAACCAACCACGTTTTTGTTATCCATCAATCTTTAATAGAAAAAAATTATCATTATTGTTCTTATATTTTAGAATTTAGAATAAGGAGAAATCAATATAGCACATTTTTTTAGAAAAATTACCACTATAGCACTCCATGTATTGTATTTTCCAAATTGGCACACTTTGGTCTAAACCTGCCATTTTATATGGAAATTTTACACATGTACGGGAAAAAATTTCACATATACTTACATTTTTCTTATTTAAACCAAAATTTTAAAAAGTGTTAAAATGCCACATTGAGTGGTTCCTTCAATTTAAAACATCAAGTTGAAAGTGCCACCCAGAGTTGTGTTTTTGCATTTACTTTTATTTTTAATTCTAATTTTTATCAAAATGAGAAAAATGTTGATGCAAGGGGCGTTTTCAATTGTGAGCTATATAAAACATCATTTAGGGTGGTGGGTTCCATGCAAAGTGTGTTATGTTCAGAAATATTATGTAAAGAGTGCTATAGTGGTAAATTTTTCTAAAATGTGGTATATTTATCTTTTTTCTCCTTTAGAATATTTCCCTCATGATGTCTGATAGTGTGGTGGTGACCCTTGTGGCATGGAAGGTGGTTAGTAAGTTATCTCCAAACATCCCAAGGTTGTACGCATTGGACCTTGGATCCTCGGTCGGATGCAATGCTGGAGTTTATCAAACATGCATGGAATTGGAGGGTGGATGCAGATCAAGAACCTGAAGACTTTAGTTACTTGTAGGTATCACGTAGAGAAATAGTTGTCAAGGGATGTGGTGGTACTTGTTGTCCTCACTATTATCGTATGCAACCTCAAAGAGCACCTATCTGTGAGGAGACTCGATTCTAAACCACATATATTAAAAAGATACTAACGGATGCTACTGAGGCACTATTTAGATCATACCATTAAGATTACCCATAGTGTTACATGATGACTGTGGCTGGGGAGTTTTCTATAGCCATCAAGGATGGTGGGTGTGTGATAGATTGTTTCCAACAATAATAGTAGCAAAAACTTCAAAAGAAGAAAAAGTAGTTGTATTTCAAAGTACCACTACATTTGCAGATGAAAGATTGAATATGAGAAGTACTTCAAAATCATTAATCTACATAATCCTTTATATATAAGATTAACAAGTTTTAGTGATCAAATTCAAATAGAGAAGAAAAATGCTAAGCCTACCTTGAAATGGCATGCATCTCTTTGGAAACTCAGAAGTGTTTGACATTCCATCATCATCATCATTTTGAGTCACATCTTTGGGCATCATATCTTCAAAATTGATGCAACTTCATAGTTTAGAAGATCAATGTCACAAAGAGGATTTCAATCAGGTGGGCTAGATTCTAAATTTACTTATTCCATGGTCATGTGTACGGGTCATACGAAAGATCATAGCATTCTTGGAAGTCACCAATGTTGATGATCATGTTGGTGTGAGGATCTCATCTCTATCTACAAATGGAGAAGATAGCACATCATGAAAAGAGGGAGAGTTTGTATACCAAATCCTCATCGGTGATGCCGACATAGAGAGTACATGTGTCATCAAGGCTTTAAATGTTACCCATGAGTTGTGCATAGTCTCACCCTTGTACTTCAATTGATGAGATTGATTGACGAAGCATACTACAACACAAACCAAAAACATTACCTCTAATCCACACCCTCCCCTTGAAATAGTCGATTTAGTTATGTCCCACCACCGTCCATCATCGTGATGGAGAAACACTAATTGCCTTCTCCTTTAGATGTGACATCACCCTAAGGACTTCAAATGACGAAGAGGTATGGTTAAGGAGGTTCCTTAGTGCTCAGCCAACACCCCCTCCCTCCAGAGAGTTGATTCTAATAAATCCTACTCAACAACTCCATTCATCATAATGGTGACAAAGGGCTTCATGTCTTCTCCTTCAGATTGATAGAAGTCGAGTGGATTTGCATCACCCTAAGGACTCAAGATGGAAATTAGGGATGAATAAGGAGGTTCCTTAGTGCTCGGCTATCAAGTATCTGAAAAGAGAAGGGAAACAAATCTATACCTAGGTCATGGATAAAACAACGCAATGCAATTGGATTTCAAGAGTCCAAAGAATCATGAGAAATATGAGGATGGAAATGAGTCCTCATGTTTAGCATGGTAAACTGTGTGTGTGTGTGTGTGTGTGTATATATATATATATATATATATATATATATATATATATATATATATATATATATAGGCTGTTCATTCAATACCTGATGGGTAGCCTGGATTTTTGCTATCCCTCATCCAAAAAAGTAACTATACAGTTAGAAAAGTAACCCGTTGAAAAAATAGTAAATATGATGATAAAAAGTAACTATACGACTAAAAAGGTAAATTTGAGCAGAATACACAACAAATATATATGTAATTGTATATTTGAATATGTTGTTGCAAATGTAACTATCTATGCATAAAAAGTGACAGTTTGCAAGGTAATGTAACCCTCTACATGTGTAAAGTAAGAAACTAAAAAAAAAAGTAACCAAAATAGGTGGTGAATAGCTACCGGCGTGGGTATTAAATATATATATATATATATATATATATATATATATATATATATATATATATATATATATATATGTGTGTGTGTGTGTGTGTGTATGGCTAAAAGAATTGTGTACCTGAGTACATGTAGCTTACATGTACTCATCATCGTTATGAGAATTGTAAAACTCTACATATAAATCCAACCTTATGGATGTGATGCATACTTATTAGATAACATGTATATAAAATTTCACCTCAATATGACATTCCTAGATCAATCAAATATGTTATTTTCTAATCAATGGTAACTTGCAAAAATTGCAAAAACTATTGGATGAATTATTGTTATATCTAATGATTTACATAAGATATGGTCGTGATTTCTTAATCACATCTAATCTAGACAATGTTGATTCAATCCATAAAGTTGGATTTTATTAACAACTTTGAAATTTGCCATTTTGATGACTGGTACACAAAAGTTGCATGTACTAGCTGGTACATACTTTGTATACCATATATATATATATATATATATATATATATATATATATATATATATATATATATATATATATATATATATATATATATATATATATATATATATATATATATAAACATATATATAGTTCTTTAACACACACGTGGGTTATTTGGAATTCTCTACTCGTGCATCTAAACAAGTAGCTATTCAGTTAGAAAAGTAAATCAATCGACAAAAAAGTAACTATATCGACTAAAAAGTAACTATTCGACTCAAAAAGTAAATCTGCGTAAAATACACAACAAAAATTATGGAAAAAAATATTTAATTATATATTTATTATAGATGGTATAAATGTAGCTATCTATGCATGAAAAGTAACAGTTTGCAAGGTAAAGTAACCATCTACATGTCAAAACTAAGAAACCCAAAAAAAAGTAACCAAAATAGGAGCAGATAGCTACCCGCGCGGGCATTGAGTGAACGACCATAGACATATATACACACACATATGTATATATACAGTCAGGCTAAAATACACTCAAGTATACATATCACACCATACACTCAAGTGGTATTTGTATATCTAGATATTTTTTTTGACAAATCCAAACCGTTGATATTCATTGTTATAAAAACTACAAGGTACATACAAAATTTGAGCCCACTAGGATTTTCTAAGTCACTCTTTCATGACCAAAAAAACCGACACACAAAACTTATTTGAATTGTATAATTTTTGTCACCTTTAAATGCATGACCTATAAGTGTCCAAATGAGCTTAAATTTTATATTTACTAAGTTCATGTGATATTTAATAAGATCGATGACTTATATTTTTAAAATAAATATTGAATGATGGAAAATGACTTGAGTGTAATCAGTTTCTGGTATACTCAAGTGTATTCTAGCATAATTCCATATATATATATATATATATATATATATATATATATATATAGTCAGGATAAAATACACTCGAGTGTATTCAGAGCAGAATACACTCATATAGTTTTTCATAATGTAATATTTTCTTCAAAAATCTAATCCATTGATCTTCTTAAACATCTTGTGAATAACTCATATACAAAATTTGAGCACATTTTGACATTTATAGGTAATGTTATAAAGACCGCAAAAATTATGCATTTAAAATTATATATATATATATATAGAGAGAGAGAGAGAGAGAGAGAGTTAGGCTAAATTACACTCGAGTGTACAGCTCGTATGAATACACTCAAGTGTGTTTTCATATCATGACTATTTTTTGCAAAATGTAAACCATTGATCTTCATCGTCATACTATAACTAGGCGACATACAAATTTTGAGCCCATTTGGATGAGTGTAAGTCACTCATCCAAGGGAAACAAAATCAACGCGTGAAACTAATTTGAAATATATAATTTTTGCGGTCTCTATAACATGACCTATAAATGTCCAAATGTTCTCAAATTTTGCATATGAGATATTCACAACATTTTAATAAGATCAATGGATTAGATTTAAAAAAAATATATTGCATCATAAAAAACTACTTGAGTGTATTATGCTCCGAATACACTGGAGTGCATTCTAGCCTGACTATATATATATATATATATATATATATATAGATATAGATATATATATATATACATACATTTATATATATACATATATATAAACACTTATATATATACTTATATATATATACTTCTATAGAGTCAGGCTAGTGTACACTTGAGTGTACCAGAGACACCATACACCTCAGTCGTTTTCAAAGATGTAATAATTTTTTGAAAAATCTAAACTGTTGATCTTCTTTAATATCTTAAGAGCATATTATATAATAAATTTCATCTCATTTGGTCACTTATAGGTCATGCATCTAAAGGAGACTAAAATCATGCATTTCAAATTAGTTTTGTGTGTCGATTTTGTTGTCCTTGGATAAGTGACTTACACTCATTCAAATGAGCTCAAATTTTGTATGTGACGTATTATTATTGTAACCATGAAAATCAATGGATTAGATTTTAGAAAAATCTGGTCTGTATAGGCAAACACCATTGGGGTGTACATCGTGATCTGTACACTCGAGTGTATTCTAACCTGGCTCCACTTATATACATATATACTTATATATACTTATATATGTATGTATATACATACTTATATATACATATCTATATACATAAACATATAGATATATATA
>OY856409.1:1634049710-1634054710 GCA_963693085.1 Alisma plantago-aquatica
CCCTCTCTACGTGATTTCCTCCTTCCTCCTCCGGCCCCCTTCCGCTGACCTGCTTCCTCTATCCGTCTCTACAGCCGCCGCTCCGCGGCAAGTGATTGCCGCAGTAGGTCGCCGCCCACTTCTCCGCCAGCAAACAAAAGTTGGAACCCCTCACCGCCAGCAACAGTAGTGAGCGACCCAGCAGCAGGCAGTCTGAACCCCTCACCTACCTGCTCCCTTCATGCTTCCTCTACCGGCCCCGCTTCCTGCTCCCTCCACCGGTGCCCCTTCCAACTTTCTCCGCCACAAACCAAGACCTGCTTCCTCTGCCAGAACCAATGGGCCCAGCAGACCTGCATTACAAATCTGGCCATCAACATCAGTAGAAATCTGAACAGCCAGCCAGACACCACCACCATCCAGTTGAATGCCAACACCAACAAGTTGAACACTGACAACAAGAAGCACTGTGTTGTTCCCTACTTTGCCTCCCTGCCATCGAGATCACCAACAGCTTGGTTCCCTATTGTCTATTTCTTCTTATTGTATTCTTCATTTATGTTTACTCAAGCTATGGACTTTACTCAAGCTATGGACTTTTCACATGACATGGATGGGATGACCGAAATTGATTAGATGGAGTATGATAGTAGTCAAGCGGATAGAGACATTGAAGTGGGTGGAGACATAAAAGTGGGTAAAGATTGTGAAGATGAAATTAATCCTGAGATGGAGGATGATACGATAGAAGTTGAATCTGAGTTAGACCCTTACGTAGGTATAGTATTTGACAATGTTGATAAAGATGAGGAGTTCTACAATAAATATGCATATCGAGTTGTGTTTAGTATAAGGAAAGGAAACTATTATGTTTCAGCCAAGACAAATAAAGTCACTAGCAGGGTATTTTTATGCTCTAGGGAAGGAATTCACAAAGGAAAAAACAAAGGTGATGATGCTCAGAAGGGATCTCCACAAAAGGACATCATTTCTAGTCGAATTGGCAGTAAGGCTCACATGCGAGTGAAATTAGAAGATGATTCAAAGTGGGTGGTACTAAGCTTTGAAAAAGAACATAATCATGAAGTAACAAAGAGCCCATCTAAGAAGAGGTTTCACCGCTCACACCGCCGTATGTCGTCATAGGTTCGAGATTTAATTCATGTGATGCATGATCAAAACATTTCTAGTGCTCAGATTATGTCACTTATAGCTAGCCAACAAGGAGGCATCTGCAATGTCACATTTACAAGAAAGGATCTAAGAAACAAACTTGTCTCCATGTGAAGGAAATATATAGGTGTTGATGTAGCATCCACAATAGGACATTTCAAAAAAATGCAAGCAATAAACCCCACATTCTACTACTCAGTGCAATTTGATGAAGATGGATGTGCACAGACTATCTTTTGGGTTGATGTTAAATCAAGAATGGCATATCAAGCATTTGGAGATGTGGTGACCTTTGACACGACATACATGACTAACAGGTACAACATGCCATTTGCACCTTTCATTGGGGTGAACCATCACAAACAGTCTATTTTATTTGGTTGTGCCTTATCACGTGATGAGACTGCTGATTCTTTTGTATGGATTTTCCATACATTCTTAGAAGCCATGTATGGGAAACACCCAAATGCAATCTTAATTGATCAAGATCCAGCAATGAAGAAGGCAATTCATATTGTATTTCCTAATGCAATCCACTGATGTTGCTAATGGCATATAATGCGAAAAGCACGTGAACATCTCGGGGTGATCTATGGGACTGTTATAGGGTTCACTGAAGAGTTCCAATCTTGCATTAATCAACCCATCACTATTAATGAGTTTGAGGAAAGATGGAAGAAGATGATAACCACATATCATTTGAGTGACAATGCACATCTAAACTTGTTGTGGAATATAAAACAGCAATGGATACTTGTTTACTTCAGAGACACATTTTTTGCCAACATGTCTACAACACAATGTAGTGAGAGCATGAATGCAATATTTAAAGATCATGTTGACAATCATCTACCTTGGTTTAAATTTGTCCAAGCATTTAAGAAGGTGGTAGAGAATCGATATGACAAAGAGGATGAAGAAGACTACAAATCTAATAATGGCCAACCAACATTGTGGTCTATGTATTCCATTGAGAAACATGCAAGGGATATCTACACTAGAACACTATTTAAACTTTTCAAGAAGCAAATGAAGCTAACTTCATGCTATGACATAGAGCAGGTTAGTGAATATGAATATCAAATTTCAAGTGTAAGTGATGAGGCACTTGCATTTATGTCAAAGAAGAGCTACATAGTAGCTGTTAACCATAATAGAGAAGAACTCTTTTGTGAATGCAAGTTGTTCCAAATTTTTGGCATCTTATGCGCTCATATACTAAAAGTGTTGCTTTTTCTTAAAGTTCATAAGATATCGTATTTGTATGTGCTACAACGTTGGACAATGCAAGCAAAAACTACCAATATGAGTCATTGTATTGAGGAATCTTAGTTACATGTTGATTTTGATTGTAGTACCCCTTTAGGTAGGTATAATTCACTTTGTACATCTACAATGCACTTGGTTGGTATAGATTCCCATGACAAGGACACTTACATTATAGTGCAAGAGCTATTTCAAAAATCTTATGATGAGATAGTACTGATGTAGAAAAATATGTGACCCATATCTAGTGAAGAAGTCATACCATCATCTCAAACTCATATTCCAACTCAGGGTAGTCAATATCTTCCAAGAATCCATAATGAAGAAGAAGATATCCTATTAATAGATCCGCCCACATCTCATTGCAAAGGGAGTAGGAAACCACAAAGATTTAAACCACAAGCTGAGTTAAAATCCAAAAAGCAAAGAACTTATAGTACTTGCAATGGGAAAGGGCATAATAGCCGAACATGCAAAACAGGGGTATGTGGTAGTTGTAATGTACATTATTTGTTTATAGTTTAAAGTATTTTTTAATAATTTAAGTCAAATATTATATATCTCATTGGCAGGATACCAAAGATTGCTCAACTTCGGGTGTGCTTGGAGACATTCATGAATCCAGTGAAGAATAGATACACGAAACTTCACAATGTTGCAGCAGGACTGGAGATTGAAGTGGCTTGTAATTTAGGGTTGTATCTTAATTTGAATGTACTATGTTGTACTGAATTTGGCTGGTAATTCAGAGCCATAGCTTGATAAACATGAACTTGATAGGTAATTCATAGCTGGTAATTGCAGCAGGACTGGAGATTGATGTGGCTTATAATTTAGGGTTGTATCCATGCTAATTCATTGATCCATGTTCAGTCTTGTATGTACTTGATAAACATGAACCTGGAAATGATGCTATTTGGATCTCCTCTATGTTCATGGAAATGTAATTCATGTGGTCAATATATTTTTTATGGATTGGTTCATGGTTATTCACTTCTTGATCGTTCATGTTTGTTCACTTCTTGATCGTTCATGTTTGTAGATCAACAAGTTCTTAAAATGGTGTTGCATTTAATCATTCAGTTCTTGGTCGTTCATGCTAATTTATCTTGGTGCTGCATGTAATTTATCTTGGTGTTGCATGTAGTCATTCATGCTTAATTTATGTTTCATCACAGTTGGGAATTCACTACTGTTTCATCACATCGGGGATTAACTCACAACTGGGAATTCACTATGGCTGGGATTTACTCTAGTTTTCTATAGCCATTGTGCCCGGTCCAGAGGAGGTTTTTCTCTTCTACAGAGCTACCACCTGACCCCCAGTACTAACTGTGATGTGATTTTGTGCTTCTACAGAGCTGCCTTTACACGTTCTTTCTCTATAATACACGTGTGATCATTGTGTACTAATAAGCATCACCAGTGTGTGAAGCGGTTAATCTATTTTTTTTACAGGTCTGCAGGTTAATTCTATACTTAATTCACTTCTTGGTTGTTTCAAACTCCATCTCCATTACATATACATCAGTTTTCATCATTCACAGCTGGGAATTCAGAACTGGTTGGCTGGAATTCAGTTGTATTGGTTCAGTTGAAGGACGTTCTTGTATTGGAAGATAATGAACAATTTAAATAGACATATGTTAGGTCCTTTAAAACACACCAATTAACTAAATAATCTAAAGAAAAGGAACTACTAAACAATATGAATGTTCTTGCTTGGCACAACAACAGCGTATGACCTGATGAGAATAACTGGGCCATTTTTGCCACAAATGTGCTTGCTCGCATTCTAAGACAATTGTACTTTTAAGGTCAGCTGCTGAGCTGCAGTACTTGTGTTAATGATTTGTACTCAAGCAACAAGGGGTTTGCTATTCAGATGTTTAAACATGTTGCTTGGTTGATTATAATACTTCTCGTATAAAGGTATGGCTTTGGTATGGTTATGGTTACAAGTCTTTTGTCTTTCCAAAGATTGTTTTTAATTGGATTTAAAAACTTGACCATAAGCTTGAACAGACTGCTAACTCTAGCTACACGATACAAACTAACCAAGCTATTGAATCATTTCACCCACACCATGAACTTATGGATTTAGTTTGTCTTCCGAATTTCATCCTAGGGAATTAATACATTCTTAGGTCTTCAAGATGCCATACCAATTGTAAATGATCCATTAAAAAAAGCTATTAATATCGTTGTCAAAGATACATCAGCCCAATAATTCATGTCTATCGTGTGGGACAGAAAAAACACAAGGCAGTGGTCCAGGGCACACACACAGATACACCTAGTCCGACAATCATGCATTTAACTCAGTGTATTGGAATACAATCCAACAATCATGTAATGTAATATGTAACCTTTCTCAATTAATCATTCTGAGGAATACTGACCTACTAAAATCAGTAACTAGTCTTCAATAGAGTATTTATACGGCCACTTGGTCTACAAAGGTTCAAATAGGTAGATTTGATCATTCAATCTATGACCCACATTGGATAATGAATAGAGACAATTCACTCATGCATTCATTCGACATTCACTCATGCAATTTCATTGAATAATTCAAAAAA